>JASXTE010000008.1:11927711-12192711 GCA_030280995.1 Hemileia vastatrix | reverse complement strand
CATAATCATAATAGTATATAAAATTTCAATAAATCAAGTGCCGGAAAATATGTACTATGATTCAGTTTGACCTTGACTAGATTACGGCTTTGTGGTAGACAATGAGCCAAAGGAGCTTGCATTTCGGGACGATTTTTTGTCAAACCACTAGCTCGGGCACGTAAAGGAGAGCGAAAGTTGGCGCAGAGTGAAAAAAAAGATTTGGTGGCAAAGACATCGATTAAACTAGAGCGGTCTACATCAAACGCATTGAAGAATTTGAAGCAGAAAGCTGAAACGACAGCCGAAGTCATTTCCGAATCTAAAAATGCGCCTTGGACAAACAATGGCAAAGGGGGAGTTAAGTTGAGAGGCAAGATGGGAGGTAATTGCGACTTGATAGCGGGATCTATGGCTTCGCCATCCAACATTTGAAGGGCGGGAAACTTTTGACAGACAGTGAAGAGGTAATCTTGCAAGCCCGGGGGACCATTGCGTTCGGCATCTTTACGTAAAGGGTTACCGGTCAAAATGATTTCGCGAAGATGATGAAGACCAGTGGGTTCACCAGTATCGGCACCCATGTATCCCATAGTTGGAGAGATGCTGTTGAGGTCGGCAAATGTTGAGAGTTGATTGTCGGCAAACGAAATGTTTTGGAGATTGGGCAAATGTGAGACGAGGGCGCCGAGTGACATGGGATAGAGAGACTTTAAACGATTATCTGCCAACGAAATTGAAACGACCTAATAAAAGGAAGAGAGTTAAAGAGAGTAGGAGAGGGAGGAGGAGGAGGAAGAGGAGGAGGATGGTGATGATGATGATGATGATGATGATGATGATGAAAGCGACAAGAGATGAATGAGGTTTCGAGAGGATGGGTGAATGCAGGGAGCGACGATTGACAAGGAGAGAGACGAACATCAGGATGTAGTTCACGACAAAGTTTCCATATTGCCGCAGCAGTCATGCTGGGGGCGCCTCTTTGACCCGGAGCAAGGATGCCGCCATCTTTTAGGATGGGATCTTTGCGAAGAGCCTTTGAGAGAAGAACAAGAGGATGAGCAAGAGGATGATGGAACGGATGGATGGATGAACATACGGAAAGATCCAAAAGTTTTGAATGAGGATCCCAACGAGCGTTGATAAGCTTTGTGAGGGTAGCGACGGCGCCAGTTTGATTGGTGGGTTTGCGATAGGGGAGCGAAGAAGGGGAGGGATATTTAATATTAGAGATTGATTTATTGTGAGAGAAGGGATGACGATTGCGAGACGAGCGAGAGGCTTGAGACTGAGGGGGGCGAGACTAGAAGAAGCAAGGATGAGAGGAGAGCGGAGGATGAAAGGGAAGACAAGCTAGAGAAGAGATACCTGGAGGGGTGTTTGAGGGGAAAGTTTTCTGGAGTGAAGATGGGGGGGTGTCTGATGATGGGGACGACGGTGGGGATGGATGAGAGAGTCTGACATTGGAAGGGAAGGAAAAGAGATCATCGACGTTGTGGAAAGAAAGAAAATCTGCAAAGGCGCGAGGCCGGCAACAAGATCTTTCTTTATGCATCTTCCCACTTGCACTTTGCATAGAGATTCAAACGATGAACACGTTGGATTTCAAGGTGAACGATAGGATAAAAGACTAAAAATGGAAAGAATAGCACTAAATATAACACATCAATTAAGGGGGATCAACAGTAGAAATGAAAGAATCCCCATCCAAATATGACCAATATTGACTGAAACACCATTGAGAAACCCAAAACAAGACATGAAATGTGGGGCAGCTGAATGTAGTCTCTTGGAAGGTGCTTGCACAGGTAAATCCTTCACTAAATAGGCAATTTTTAAGTGTGGTAGTGAACTATAGGTGCTATTCTTGAGGTTATTAATGAAATTAGTGCATATAAATATAATTAAACTAGGACACTAAATAAACGCCTGTCGCCTATTTTAGTGTGTTTCCCCACAGTGAGCATAGAATGTGGGGGTAATGATAGTGTGAAAAAGCTAACTTTGCTAAAAATGAAGCTATTCACATGGGAAAAAAGCAGGCAGTATGTGGCCAGTACACAGAAGCCATTTCTGGCATAAAAAACACCAAATTTGAAAAGTGTTATTTTTATGCATTTAAATAGCCAAATCAATAGTTCTAATGAAGACAAATTGATCTGTCAAGGCACATTTTTAATATTCTTAAATTTATAGTGCATATGTTCAACTTTTAAGTGATTTATAGCACATTTCTTATTTTTTCCATATAAAAATGAACACAACAGCTTTAAGTCTACTTAAAAATTATGTAACCTTATGGTTAAGGTTCTTAAGATTACCCTAACATATTCCAACTTAATATTAAGAACAAAAGACCTATAAAAGGTGGGTATATGCATGTTGTGGTCTTCCAACATTGGTGGAGCCCTTTGTTGGTTTATTTGGTGTTGTTTTGGTATGCCTTAAATGGCATTGTTTAAATAATTAGGTGTTTTTCTGGAATTACACAGCAATATTGGGACTATGGGGATCTGGATACTACCATTGGATAGCCCCGGTTTTTCTCTATATTTTATGTCTTGGGGACATTTTTCATAGCTTAAGTATTTGGGGGATCATTTCTCATTATTCATTTTAAAAGATTGCTGTTGAAGTTTGTTTTTCATGTTTAACGGGCTAACCTTAAGTCTTAAGTTTAAGTGCTTAGTACTGCTGGAATGAGTGGAATTTTCTCTACATTTCATGTCTCAATGTTGTTATAGCGTAATTATGTGTTTTAAGGGTTTTAGTAGTTGTAGGTGATTTTTCCAAGTAGTTTGGGTGTTTTTGGTGGTTTTCTGGCTTCAGGGTGGTCAGGCTGCTTCAGGCGGGCTTCCTGGCATTGGGAAGACTGCCTGCCTCAGTGCTAGAGGGCTGGGAAGTGCTTCTAGGGAGGTTTTATGCAATTTGGCGGTCAGGAATGCCAGATTTTCAGGTGTGCATGGGCTCTTAATTAGTAGTCTGTGTGTATATATAGTGAATAAGACAGTTTGGGGCAACTCTAATTATCATACAACCATCCAGAGGTGATATACTTCTTCCTCACTCAGTTCTCACTGTTTTCTTGCCACAATTTGGCTGTGTTTGTTGTAAGTGAGTTCTTCATTTAACTTAACTTAGCAACTGTTTTCTCTGTTATAGTCTTGCAAGCTATATCAAGTATTATTGCTGTCTCTGGTGTGGATTTGCAACCTACATCAAGTATTATTGCTTTCTTTGGTGTGGACATTAGTCTACATTTCAGTTCTTTGGTTTGGTAGTCTGTCTGGAGACTACTTTCTTGACTGATCAAGCAGTCAAGTGTATTAAAAAGGGGGCTTTTGGTAAACAGGAACCAATTTACTGTAGCAGGTAAATCTCACTTATTTTTCTAAAGGGACAGGGGTTTTTCTCTCTGGTTTTCTCCAACTCCCTTAGTCAAGGCCTATAGCTAGTACTATAGGATTGTCTACAATGTGTATAGGGGTATTATAATGGCATATATTGTATTTAATCATTGATTTCACTTATGTATACATCTTGTATACCTTTATTTATTGGTCCCATGTGTACTAGATGGTTTTAACATAATTTCTGAGCAATTTTTGCTCAGTCCTGGAAATATCCAGGCTGACAGTATTTTACAGTAACCAGAAGGCAAATATATTGCTGCACAGACATCAATGATCTTCTATATATTCATATTTTTTTTGGGTTTAACCTAACCCCCCTTTTTTTGGAATTCGCACAGGGGCCCTAGCTAACTGACCCCAATTAACACAGAGCTGCTGCACATCAGCTGGCTGAAGCCCAACCCACAATTTTCATTTCACACTAAATCCCACACTGATTCCTGATTCCAATAAAAAATTCATGTGGAGCATGGATCACATCTGCTTGTAATAATAATAATAATTAGTTGAAAACATAAAAAATGGGGATATAATATTAAAATTCATAGATATTGTTGAATTGCATATGCTTATATCTATCAAGTTGAATATATAAATCTATAAATCTATAGATTAGGGGGTGTCAGTTCTGGAAAATCTGCACTTAAATTTGACTAAATTCACACTTATCTAAGTGTGGATTTCCAAAACACACTATCCCCAACACTGGTGGATTTCAAAAGTGAAATAAGTCACTTATTTCACTCAAATCCACAGTTTCTCAACTAAAAGTGCTGGTTTCACCATAAAGTCCCATTTCACTGATTTGTCAGCATCATCCCATACATACACAGCACTCTGCAGCATAACACTTTATAACTCAAAACATCATACATCATTTACATTCTTATACCATATAAGAGTCATGCCTTTATTTCTCTCAAATTATGATAAATTACATCAAGCAATAACTTTCATAGCTCTTGATCTGCTCTTCAACTCTGATTGTGATTCTGATTCTGATCTAGAAAAAAGATTTTCTTTTTTTTTATCAAAAATGGCGAGGAAACATTACCTTCTTCCCAGAAAACCTCCAGTACACCATCCAAACACTTCTTAACCTATCTGTGCCCAGTTTTAGACAGTTTTTCAGGACTTCTCAGGAATGTTTCCTTAAATTGCTTGAGCTTATTCAGGATCACCCCATCTTTTATTATAATTCTTGAAAACAACAACATGATCCTTCAATTCAATTTGAATCCACACTATGTTTTTCAGATTCCAATAGTAATGGAGCTGCCTTGAAACCTTTGGAAAATCTCTTTGATTTAGGGCACAGTTCTGTTAACACTTATACTAAATGATGCATCATTGCTATTAACTCCTTGGAATCTCAACTTCTCACCTGGCTAAAAAAAGAAGAGCAAATTGAATCATCTCAGGTTATGCAAGCAGAGGGTTTGCCAGGATGTATTGGTTTTGTTGATGGTACTACTATTCCTTTGAGTCAGAAACCTGCTCAAGGTGTTAAAAATTACTTTGACCAAAATAAGAGGTAGCTTATTTTTTAATTCATTTCATTCTTTTTCATACCAACACAAACAACTATCTCTTCTCTATACATATTCAATTTCTATTCAGCTTATAAGTGACATCAACAAGAAATTGATATCTACCTTTTCTGGCTATCCTGGATCCTGTCATGATTCCTACATCTTACAAAGAATGCAAATCTCAAAAGAACCTGAAAAATTCTTTGTTGAAGATCAGTATCCTCTTGCATATTCTGCTTATTTAAATGGAAAGTATGTACTTCTGATTTTTGGGGAGCAGCTTCAGAAGACACTCAAAATGCTAAGTTCAAAAATCATTTGGAAAATTCAAGAGTCCAAATTTATCATTCTATTGGAATCTTGAAAGGTTTTTTTGTTAGTATAAGGGAATTAAGAAGTCCTTTTAGAAGTAAAACCGAAATGAAGGTATTGATCAACTGGATTATGTGTTACACTACACTTCATAGCCTACTTTCTGAACTCAAAGATCAATAATTAGAGTTGTATGATGATGAAGTAATCAAATCCCCTCCCACTATATCCAAAAGTTCTATTTATAAAACCACTATCATAATTGCAAAAATTCTTTCAATCACACTAGCACATTAGGAGATTTAGCTTCAATTTAATCTTAAATTATTAAGAAATTTAATAAGATTACTTTTCACTGTGATATGTTTCATTAGATTATCTACTATTACTCAAATTATTTCTTTACTTCTTATTTTACATCCTTGTTAAAGTTCTTTAACATATCTCTTATATTCTTTCATAAATCATTTAACTTTATTAATTAGAACTTTCACATTCAGTACAAGGAATGCAGTATCCCCTTGTAAGTTTATAGTCTTCTGTACTGTACCATTTCAGAGTAGATGATGATGTTGGTAAAGACATAATATAGTGAAACTATAAAGGACTAAGTAAATTTTTTTTTTGGTTTTTGGTAGAAAATAGTAAGGGACTTTTTTGAGCTTTTAAGCAAAAGATCTACATTTTTTTATATTCCACACTTATATTTTTTAATACCATCTTATGAATCAAGACCTATTTATTCGTGTGCACTTATAGTTTTTAAAGCTGTTTATTCCTTTTTACTATCATTTTTGAAAAGAAGTTAAATTTTTAAATGCAAGTTTTCATGCAAGTAAATTTATAAAGCATGTATCTTTATTCTTAAAAGAATTGCAATGATTAAATAATTTATTTTAATGTGTTCATCTTTCCATTTTCACTTTTTTTTTGTATATGCATATAAAATTTACTTTTCAACCAAAAGCAAAAAAATGGCAATAACCTCTCCTGAAATTTACAATGGGAGGGGGTCAGAATTACCAAATTTTCATTTTTACTTCATAAATTAATAAGTAAACCAATTAAAAAAGATAATCAACAAACTAAAAGTAATGGTATTTACAATAATACCTGCCAACTTAGTTCTGATGTGACTGAAGTCAAAGAATACATTGGACATGGAAGTGTATTTTAAACTCATTCAAACGATTAATTATTTTAATGATTAACTTAATACAGCAGTAAGACCCAATGGCCCATTACTTAATGTTGATAATTATCTTTAATGACTAACTAATTATAAATTTATGAAAAGAAAATGAATCTTTGGAAATCCTTTATTTAACATATTTAGCCTCCTTCCCTAATGATTTACTATTTGTTGAACCTTTACCCCTCTACTGTCTCTAAAACAATAAGAAAAAGGAAAAAAAAAAGGAAAAGGAAAAAAAAAGTTCAGTATGGGAATTTTTTTTTGAATTTCTGAGACAAAAACACTAAAAAAAAAGCAAAAAAAAAAAAGAAAAAAAACTTATCAAAAATGCTTGGAAACAGTTAGGAAACATCCTAGTACTACTTCCAAAGCAAAAAAAAAAAAAAAAAAAAGAGAAACAAAAGTCAGTAAAACACTCAGACATGTTTTGTGAAGCATTTCTGAGGCAAAAAATCAAAAAAAAAAAAAGAAAAAAAAAACTTACCAAAAACACTTGGAAACAGTTAGGAAATACCCTGGTTCTGTTTACAAAGCAATATGAAAAATAAAAAGAAAAAAAAAAGAAAAAGAAGAAACAAAAGCTAGCAAGTGTCAACCAGGCTATACCAGGAGCCCAGTAAATTTTATGCCAATTTACTGGATCTAAAAGAGGGCGTAAAAATATGCTTATTATGTATATAAATTAATATTATATTGCATAATGAAATGATATAATTATTTTATTAAATATATACAATAAATATTATATTAATTTTATTATTGTATAAATTATTTATACATTTAAATTAAGCATGATATATTTTATATTCTATAAATTATGGCGCATTTTTATGTATTTAATAAATATAAATTCATAATTAATTAGTTATAAACATATATTATAATTATAAGTGTAAAATGAGCTTATAATGAAATTAAATTAATTAATTAAAATTATATATTAATTAAAACCATACATATCTTATAACCCAATAATATTGGGCGCTTTTTTGACCCTTAATTGTGTCAGTAAAATTATTAAATAAATTAAAACACTTATTTAATAAGATGGTATTAAAATTCTCACTTTAAATGGGAAATATCATTAAATTATTTATTTGTTTCATTTAAATTAGTTATTGAATTTAATTACTTAGTTAAAACAATTAATTAAAATTGCTTTAAACTGGATTGAATTTATTACATGAATTTTTGGTGTGAAAATAATTTTATTTGTTTTACTTAAACTCTTTACATGTCACTATAATGTCTGTTTTGGATTATTTTACTCATTGTTCTCATGTTTCAGACTTACTTGGTTACTAATTATCTTAATTAAGTGTTTTGGGAAGTTATGGCAGGAAAATGGTTAATTAATCACAGTTGGGTTATTTTACTCACTGTTCTTATGTTTCAAGATTACTTAGTTACTAATTATTTTAATTAATTGTTTTGGGAACTTATGGTGGGAAAATTGATTACTTACTCACGGATTTAGTTTATTGTTTCATGTTTTTCTCACAATATCTATGTCTTAGTTAAATTCTTTTATATTCTTGTTTCACTTTATTACTCTTTTGTAATTACTTATTTTGGCGCTTCAGAGGATCCCTTGCCTATAAAAGGCTTTGGATAATCCCCTGTAGCTACATCACTTACTATACAATCAAAACTTGAACATATTTTTAATATATTACGTTTATATTATTTTTATTAGTATTAAAATTCTAATTTAAAATTTTACATAACTAATTACAGGTTGCTTTAAGTCTGATAGTAATAATAGTGTTTTCCGTGCAGAGAAAATAATCCTTACTCTAAATAAATATTTTCATTTAATAAGCCTTATTTTTTTGTGTCAGCTCTCAAATAAATCCTCGTTGCTCCTCTTTAAATAAATTAAATCATTTTTTTATTTCTTATAACCCTTTGCTTTCTTATTTTTCTTTCCTCCTCTTCTTCTTTCCCCTTTTCTTTCCTTCTTCTAGATGACTGGCCGACAGCAAGAGTAAGGAAAGATAAAAGAAATATTAGTAAGTACTAACCTGGGAGAAGTGTAAGATGGACCTATGATCAAAGAAGAAGAAATAAAAGTAAGAAAACCATTTAGCAAAGGTGGAGAAAGCAAAGAGAGAAAAGAAAGAAAAAAAGGGACAGATGAATTAGAAAACATGAGGGTGAAGGAATGAAAAGATGAGAAGAATGAGAAAAGTATGATAATGGCAATAAGAATAAAAAACATACACCTTGATGAAAGGGAAGAATAAAAAGTGAAGAGAAAGATAGTTGGGGGAGTCTAAAAAGAGAATTACATCATGAAAGTGCTATGATATGCATTATGATATGTGTTCTGAAATGTTTTATGAAATGTGTTCTGAAATGTTTTCTGAAAAATGTTATGAAGATGTGTGTATTGAGAACAAAAATTTTCATGGAAAATGCAAAATGACTGTCACAAATATGCAATTTTGAAGTTACGGAGAGGGGGAGAAAAGAATATAATCAGGAAAAAAAATTTCAATGAATATATGAGCCAACCCTTACAAAAAAAATAAAAAATAAACATTTAAAAAAGTGAAGTATTTTTTTAATGTCATAAGATTGGCCAATAAGTAAAAAAAGAATATAAACATTCCTGGTCAAAATTTTGTGAAAAATGTTGCAAATTCCAGTTAGGGGTGTGTTTTGAGGATTGATGAGGGGATGGAGGTCAGTGAGTCACATGTGACAGGGATTTTGTGGGCAACAAGTGGTTTTGAAAAAGAAATTGGAAAAAAAGTGCTAATTTGGGGCCATAACTGACACCCATTTATGAAATAAGTAACTTTTTTGCAAAATTTAGGTGCTGATTTTCTTTGAAATCCACACTTAAGTTAAGTGTGGATTTTCCAGAACTGACACCCCCTATTAAGAAGAAGTCAGATTGGGTACACAATGTGGATGCTGTGTACCCAACTCTTTGATATGCATATATAATACTGCATACTGAATATACATGATTACATTTTTTACAATCTAGTTTTTATATTGAATGAAACAAGACAGACCATTCTCATCTTTCAATTCACATCATATTTTTTTTTACCTGAGACTAAGTGTCTATTTGAGGTAAAAAATATTTATTGGGAAGAAAGTTTTAATCAAAATATTTAGCTTTTTTATATTGATATTTAAAATTCTGATTTTAATTTCTGTAATATCTTTAAAGTTAATATATTGGGGGGTATCAAAGTTAGAAACCTTCCATTTCAAAATACCTCTTTTTTCCACCAAATCAACCATGATAATTTTTGAAAATATGCCATATTGTGCCCCCAAAAACACCTTTTTACTGAGACTTAATGTAAAGTTTGTGGCTTTCTATTTGTATTGTGAAATACCTTTTAAATAATTACAAATTTATAACTTTGATACCCCCTATTTAGTCAATTTGACTTTTGATTTGTAGATAATAAAGATAGTTAATATTTATTTATTATAAGTCAAAATATTAACTTATTATATTTACTTACATGATATTGAAGTATTAAAATGAGGTATGAAGAATGAATAAACATTAATACAATATAGTAAAGCTATTTATCTTTTCCTGTCTCCATTTGATTTTCTAATATTACACTAATATCACCAAAAAGTTAATTTTTTTGGTCTATTTTATTCTGAATACCCATTTTATGTGTGTAAAGTACAGTTTGTATGAATAAAAAATAGTTTTGGGTATGTGGCATACCTACCATATAAACAATTTAGAGGGATATACTGTGTACCCATTTTATGTGTGTGAGTTAAAATTTACAGGAATAAAAAATAAGTTTGGGTAATCAGAATAACAAACCACCTTGTAAAATTATATTGAGAGGGGTATGCTATGTACAAAAGCTTATTAGCTTGAGGTACAAATTGAATGAATAAAAGCAGTTTTGAGCATGTAGCATACCCACCTTATGAAATCACATTGAGAAGAATACACTGCATAACCATTAAATAAAGGTACTTTAAAATGGGAGTAGAAGTAATTCACTTCTCCTTATTTAAGATTAAAAAACATTCATAAATTTTTTTTTAAATGTGCATTGTGGGTGAAATAAGCTATAAAAATATTCAGAGACTTCAATATGGTACAAATTCTGAAGCTGCTTAAGAGAATAATTTCAAGGAAATTTTATCTTCAAAGATTGAAAAACTTAATCTCCAAGATATGATTGAGAAAATTTTACATCCATGATTTTTACAGGCTCTAGCATGATAAGAAATGAAATTAAAAAAGGAAAATGGTCTTTAATTTAAAATGCTAGGCCAATTATCTTTTCCAGATAAATTAAAGAGAATCATTTTTGTAAGAAAGATGTTATTAATTATCTTCTCTTATGAACAGTAAAAAATTACTTGATATTTAATTGAGAAGTTGAAAAAAACCATAAATTTTTTAACCTTATGGTTCACCCAAATACCACAGAGTTTTTGAGAGGTTGGAAAAAAAGGAATTTAGTTGGATAGCTTTTTTTTCATAATATTGAACAAAATGTTTCATTGATCCCTACTTGGATGAAAAAAATTCTGAAATCCATGAAAAATTCTAAATAAAGTGTCTTTCTCTTTTGGTGATAATAATTAATGTTGTAAAATAAAAAATCAGCCTAAAAAAATGCACAATCATCAGGAAAGTCTGAAGAGATATAAGAAGCTAGAAAAGTATAGATATAGAACAATTATGAAGAATAATTTTAAAATGACAATTAATTTGTAAAATATTAAATCGAAACTTTATTTATATTATTAGATAAAATGGATTAAGCAATGATAAAAAAGTTTATTTTTGAAGAATATTTGATTTCAATCACCAAAAAAATACACCTGGAACCTTCTAGAAGGTTCCAATCCCTCAATCCATTTGTGACTCAAGGATAACTCAGATTTGATGACACAAAAGCTAGAATTCTCAGTGAGCAGTGCATGGTCTTATCAGAAGAATTAAAGCTGAGCTAGAACTGAAACAAATATAAAATAGGGATTGGAACCTGAAATCAGGTGCCCACATTTTTTTCTGGTGGATGGTTGAAAAAAGTGAACAAAATATGGGGCAAAATTTACAGAAATTATTTCATGCCTAAATGAAGATCTGATAAATTTAAATAATCCAAAATATCTAAGCTGTGAAGAATACAGTAAATAGGTGGAGCTCTTAAAGTAATATGAAAGACAAAGATGACTTAAAAATATTTTTGAGAAGGAAAGAAGCTCAGAATCATGAGATAACTTTGAGACATCAATTAAAATTTTAAACAAAATCTAACATTATATTTTAAAATATATTATCTTAGCTCTATGAATCTAGGTAATGGCTTGATGGAGTTCAAAAAGAAAAAAATCACAAAGAAGTAAGAGTAATATTGCAAATGAGAAAAGAATTAATATCAGTGATAAAATTTTAATTTTTTTTAGGTAATTTTGATAAGTTACACAAAAAATTTAAAAATACTTCTAAAAAGCTAGGTCTTAAAGGTTTTTGAATTTATAACTGGTGGATAAAATCTTTCTTGAAACTCAGAATGATATTTTTGGGAATTTTTATTGTATCATGAATAAAAGCAGTTCTGGAAATTTTCTAGGAGATACTGGGTCATTGATTCCATTTTCCAATGGAGTTAGTATAAATATTTGAAATCCACTAATCATTCAATTAAAATAAAATTCTCAAGTTCTATATTGGAGAACTTAATTAAAATAAAAAGAGAGAGGAAATAGGGGCTCTCAAACATGGAAAATAAGATATTTGGAAATCCCATTTTGTCAATAAAATCAATAAAAATAAGCCTTGAATATTTTTTTTTCTTACTCTTAGGAATCCTTCTTATGAATACTTAAGATGGATACAATTCCTATTTTTTATGACTAGAAATAAATTTAATGTCTTCCCATATATGTAATGTTTGAGACCCTCTAATTAGTATGAGAGGAAATCTTAAGTGAATTTTAAATAAAAAGGAAGAAGAAAAATATAAAACAGATTCATATGATACCTTATTTAATTCTTTGTAAAGTTTATCTTATATTTCTTAATTTTTTCAGCCAAATTATAGCCAAGAGAATTTATTCAGAATTTGAAGAATTTCAATGAGCACAAAAAACATCTGGCACTTGTTAGTGGGTACTAATTCTTCAATTCATTTTTTATTCATGAGTAACTCAGATTTTATGCTTTGAAACTTTTCATGTTCATTTTTCAGTGTGTGATTTTTTCAAAAATATTACAGCTAAGCTAAAACTTAGTTTAATTAACTATAGGAATTGACACCTGCTATCAGGTAACCACATGTTTTTTCTGGTGAATATTTAACAATAAAGACAGAGATAAAAATTTTATTGTGGGATTTTTAAATTTTTAATGCAAAAATAGTTTCAGAACATCTCAAAAATTTTATCATAATAGTTTCAAAAAATGGTTTCATGATGTTTTAAAAAATGGATGAATAATAGTTTAAAAAATGGTTTCATAATGGTTCAAAAAATGGTTTCAAAAAATTTCAGAAAATGGTTTGGGGTTGGTCAAAAACACTTTCTATTCTTGGCTTCAAATTTTTCTCACACAACTAATTCTGGACTATCAGTCCAGTTGTCAAATTTTTGACCCTGTGTTCAGGATAGTAAAAGTTGAGAAACAAAGGGTCAATAAAATAATAAAAACTAAAATAATAAAAATTAATAAAAATAGGATAAGAAAAATTTCTTGTATAAAATAATGAGGAGAGGCTAGGGGAAGAAGGACCAATTTAAAATAACCTATTATGGGTAAAATAGTATAAAGCTAAGGATGAAACAGTGCTAATGGCTCATCTTGATGAAAATTACCAAATGAATAAAAAATTTCATCTTATATTAATTCCAGAAAATGAGCAGTCATGATATAAAAACAGAAAAAATGGCCCATATTCACAGGGTGAAGAACTGCAGCTCAGATAATAGAAAATAAAGATAGTAAAGACATAAATGGAATGATGTAACACTATGCAGGAAAGTGGGCTCATGGTCTGTCCTGAGAAAACCAATCACAAGCCAAAACCTGGCCTTGAAAATCACAAAGAATATATCACAAAGTGCTGCTACACCTAAATGTGTCTTGTGAAAGTGCCAAGTGTTGCTGAACATCCCTTTCACTATTTGCTGCTAATTTTTTATCATTTATTTTTGTCTTCCTCAGTTTTGAGCATTTACACAGTATAATTTTTTTATTATGAATTCAAATCAATTCATGAGCTTTAGGGCACCAAAAAGTGTATCCTTTCCTTTGTTTAACATACATATATATATGAATCTTACAAGATTATATGCACACTCAATAGGGGGTGCCAAACATTACCTTATACACCTGGTGGACTTCAGTCTCAAAACACCATTCCAAGACACCATCATAAATGGCAGAATTGGGGTTAGAAATGTCAAAAATTTGGTCAACTACTTCATAAAATACTTCCTATTCTTGCAAAATAACCCCAACCACAATACAGCCCACCAATACACACATTCCTGCAATCCCACTGTACATCAGACCCTATTTCCCGCAACCCCACATTATCCTGGACTCCTGCTCAAATTTATATATTAATCCATTTCAGAACACATTTCATAGTGACTTTCATAATGCCTTTCCTAATTATCATGCAATTCTCCTCTCAGATTCCCCCAACTCTCCTTCTCTTTACATCTTTTTCTGCCTTTTCATCAAGGTATGCTTTTTTCTTTTTCTTCACAGCTTCACATGTTCCTCATTTTTCTCTTCAAGCCCCTTCCAACACTTACATAAGGTGAGTGTTTTCTGATCCTGCTTTTCTTTACCAAATATTTTCTCACTCTTTTTTTTTTTTCCAAATTGCTTTGGAAAAAGTCCCAGAACAATTATAGACTGTTTCCGAGCACTTTTGGTAAGTTTTTTTTTCCCTCGGAAACGTGCTGGAAGCATGCCCAGCACATTTCCAAGCATTTCTACTTAAATATATTTTTTGTTTTTTTTTCAAATTGATTTGGAAACAGTACCAGAAAATTTCTAGACTGTTTCTGAGCATTTTGGTAAGTTGTTTTTTGTTTTTTCCCCTCAGAAATGTGCTGGAAGCATGTCCAGCACATTTCCAAGCATTTTTACTAACAATTTTTTTTGTTTTTTTTTTCAAATCAATTCGGAAACAGTACCAGAACATTTCTAGAATGTTTCTGAGAGTTTTAGTAAGGTTTTTTTTACCTCAAAAACATTCTGGCAGCATGCCCAGCACATTTCCAAGATTTTTTGATATCATTTTTTTACCCAATTGGACAGATATGGAATGGGTCAATCTGGAAGATGATTATATCTTTTCATCTAACTTTATTATTACATATGGAGGCTTTCACAACAAGATTCATATGGACAAAAATGATTCTAATTTTCTTACATTTGGGATTTTCACTTAAATCAACCCTATTACTGGACTACTGATGTCCTCACCTGCTTAACTCAAAGGTCATGGATTATACTTTCCCAATCACAAATATATTATTGAATTTGGATTAGGGAATGGTCTTGTGGAAGAGATTTGGAACTCTTTACAAGACAACCATCAAAAAACACAGGCTCCTTCTGGGTTAGAATATTATGAGAAGTTTACTCATTTTGGTTGCTCATTTCAGATCAACCAAAATTTAATAAAGAGGGAAAGTCAGGTGAGGCAAAAAGGTTTGATGAAAAGTAAAGCTACAGGGAGGGAGACTAAGTAGGGTAAATAAAGGATTTCCAAAGATTCATTTTTATTTCTTAAATTTATAATTAATCATTCTTTAAAGATAATCATCAACTTTAAGTAATTAGCCATCAGGACTTACTGCTGTATAAAGGTAGTCATTCAAATAATTAATTGATTGAATGAGTTCACAATACCATTCCATGTCAATGTATTCTTTGGCTTTGGTCACATCTGAACTCATTGGCTGGTAGTATTCTGAATGCCATTACTTTTACTTGGTAAATTATCTTTTTTGAACAATTTATTTATTCAATTATGAAATAATAATGAAAATTTGGCAATCCTGAACCCCTCCCAGAGAAATTTCAGGGGAGGGTATTGCCATTTTTTTTTCTTTATGGCTTAGTAGAAGAAGGCATTTCCATTTTTTTCTTTGTGTGATTTGGTTGGAATATTTTTTCAAATGTATATACACTTAAAAGACAAAAATCTCCCTTTTAAGATTAAAAGTGCATTAAACATGCATTTACTTACATGTTAAGCAGAAAGCGTGTAATCCAAAAAACATCCAACTAAGTAAGTCTCAATCCTCAAGATGGTACAAAAATTAACAGAAATATGAGTGTGGAAAATATAAAAGGTAGTTCCTTCCCCCCAAAAATCATAGTAGCTTTCTAGAAAAATTAAATATTTTATCTTGTCCTTTCTAGAGAAATTAAAATATCTTACCTAGTCCTTTATAGCTTCTCAATATGACATCTTTACCATCATCATCATCCACTTCAAAAGAGCATAGTACAAAAGACTATAAACTTATAAGGGGATACTGCATTCCTTGCACTCATTGTGAAAGGTCCAATTACTATTGTGTTAAAAGCACTGGAGTAAAGAGATTCACTTCAACTTGTGAATGTTGTTTATGGCCTCATTTATGATGTGATTTCCTTAAGCTTAATACAGATACTCAAGGCCAATTCACATCTGCTAAGTAGTGGTCTAATGAGGCAGAAAGAAAGATTCTGTAAGATAACTTCCAGTATTATCTATAATTGATATCTTTTGGATTGATATGTATGAATTCTTCCAGGCCATTAGATAATAATACTCATAATGAACAAGTAGATATTGATGATGTTGAAGATTCAATAGAAGAAAATAGTCAAAGAAAAAAGATAAATATAAATATTCCAAGTGATTTTAAGGTATTCTTTTGAAATATAAAACATATGTCTAAAGAATCAAACTTAATTAGGTAAAAATAGGTCACTAATTCATAGTAAAGATTCAGAGGATGAAGAATGTATTTGTAATCAGAGATTCGAATATGGGGGTACTAATCAAGAAGAAGCAATCATGGAGGTAATTGATAAGAATGTCGAAGAATTAAAATAAGGAGTAGTCAAACATTTATTAGAAATTAGTAGTTTAGTAAGTGACAAAAATATAGAAAGGTTTAATGATGTACAAAAAAATATACAAGATATTTTAAAAGAATTTTATAATGATATCAAAGAAGAAATAAAGAAAGAGCTTTAGTACTAGTAGATAATTAATCTGTGTTTGAAAAGTGAGAAATAGTGATAGGGAGAATTTTGGAATCCATTCCACCAGGTTGGGATGAAGAACTGGAGGATGATTAAATAGTTGGGGGTGGCTTAGGAATTTTATCTTTATAAAGATTTTTCCATTCATCCTTTAATTGTTCAAAGAGATTATGTAGTATCAAGAATGAAATGATCCAGTTGATCATAACCTTCATTACTTTCTGGCTACAGAGAGGACTCCTTATTTCCATTAGTGAAGCAAAACTAACTTTCAAAATTCTGATTGCATTTTCAATACTTACTTGAGACTTGGCAAGATGAGTGTCAAATTGTGATTTTTCACTATTTTCATCACCAGTATCAAAGAATTCTGGGATCACATATGTAACATTGGTGTAAGCAGGCTTGGAAAGAAGATATTTATTTTCATCAAAGTAATTCTCAGGGTTTTGAGAAATCATCATTTGTTGAAAAACTGAAGAGTCATGAAGAGCACCAGGAAAGCCAGCATGAAATGCAATAAACTTCTTATTTATATTTCAAACCAATTGTTGAGCAATAAAACACCTGAGAAAAGAAAAAATAAGAGAGGATTAGTATTATATGTAAGAATTTTTAAGATATAGATAAGCACTGACCTTTTTTTCTGATCAAAATAATTATTTACATCCTTTGCAGGATTTTGGCTCATAGGAATGGTTGTGCCATTAACAAAACCAATACATGCAGAGATGCCTTCATTTTTCATGAACTGTGAGTTTTCCAGTCAAACTCCTTAGTGGGCCATGTGAGGAGTTGTGATTGAAATGAAAAGATGGTTTTGATGGCTCCCTTGGTGTATAAATCTACTATTCCATGACTTATACTGAAGAGGTTCTCAAGACAAGTTATGGAAGCACCATTCCCATTTCAACCAAATCAGCAAAGTGCCACAGAGTTTTATATTGCAGGATACCTCTGTGGGCAATGAGAACTTTTGTGGTAAATAGAATTATCATCAATCAAATCATGTAGGTATTTAAAACCATGATAAGTAGTTTGGAAAATTTGCTGAAAACTGGGTTCAGGTAACTAAGAAAGCTTGTGAAGTGTATATCATTTTCAATGGCGAATTCATAGGGTTTGGGAAGTAAGGGAGAGGTTCTTTAACAGGTCACTCATATATATATATATATATAAACTCAGCATCAGAATCTGGATCAGACTCAACCAAAAGATCAAGGGCTAGAGCATCAGTGGTTGTTTGAAGCTGTTGACAAAGTGAAAGAGTCATGTTAGTGTTTGGAGGAAAAAATAAGAGCAAGATTAATCAAGGGTGGGAGGAAGTAAGGGTTGGACTATGATGCTAGGGGGATTAAGACTTTATGAAAAAGGTACTGTGCATGTATAAATTTACCCTTAAGGATTACATGAAGAACAATTTTCAGGTATGGACATGTGTGTACCTAATGCTGACTAATCAAGTTAAGGGGGAGAAGTGCTTGAGGGGATTTGATGTACCCAACAGATGGTATGTGTGGAGAAAATCACACTGTTGAAGTATACCAGTTAATGAGATATGTAATTTGAATTAAAATAACCTACTTGGTACATTTTTTGAGGCTTGCTTGAATGGCATATATGGTAATTTTTGACACCCCCTATTTAGTGCATGTTTTTAATTTTTTATTTCTTTTAAATGTATTTATAGAGATTTAGATTTATTTATTTGGGTTTTTTAATCTTTCATTTCATTTACTTTGTAAAATCAGTTTATTTGTGGATTATTTGATTTCTTTCTTAAATCCAAATTTTTTCTTTTTTCTATTTTTTAAATAGAGTTAATAGGGGTTATCAAATTAATGCAATCCATAAATTAATTACTAGAAGATAAAAGTAAAAATAACCCTATTTTATTCCATCATTTTTTTTGACAATAGGGGGTATCAAAGTTAGAAATCTTCCGTTACAAAATACATAGTTTTTCCACCAAATCAGCCATGATTATTTTTTAAAATATGCCATATTGTGCCACCAAAATACCTTTTTACTGAGAACCAAATTCAATTTTTTGGTTTTCTTTTTAAGTTGTAAAATACCTTTTAAATTATCTACAAATTTTTAACTTTTATACCCCCTAATAAATGGGCTCTTGGGTTTAGGGAATTTTATAGTTTTAGTTTAATCAGGCTTTTATTTTTTTGGGGGGATCCTCCATTATTAATGAAAATTAGGGTATTAGAATTAAAAAAGTGATTTTTTCATCTTCTTATCCACTAGCCCAGGATCTAGTAGATATGAAGCTTCTGCCACTAATAATGTCAGATCTGGGCAAGAATAAGGGTGTATCCCCAGTTCTGAAAGGAAGTTTTTTAATCTCAATCAGTTTTTGAATTTTTATTTTATCTTTATTACATGAGCTATTTTCATTTTTTCCTTTATTTTTTCAGCTTTATTTTTGGGTTATTTTTGTGAGTCACATTATTTTCTGGGGTTTTGATTAGATTTTATTATCAGCCTAGGGTTTCCCAAAATTTAGTGAATATTCACCATCATTACATCAAAAATATGCACAAGCCATACACTGTAAAAAACATCTGGAGCCTTCTAGCAGATATAATTCCTTCAATTAATTTTGATTCAAGAATAACCCATATTTGATTCCATGTGAGCTGGAATTGGCAGTGTTCATTGTGCATTCCTCCAAGAAGAGTCACAGCTGATCTAAAACTAAATTAAATAAAAGATAGGTATTGGAACCTGCTATCAGGTGCTCACATTTTTTTCTGGTGATATGATAATAGTTAAACACTTAAAATGAGTGTATTCAAGTAATAATGGTATATGTGCATTTTATAGATTGTGTAATGCATACAATGGGTAGAAAATAGTACTGGAATTTTTTTTTCCCATATAAAAAACACATAACTAAATTTTTTTACAATTATTTAACTCACAATCTCCATCAAAAGCCTGTAGATTAGTTTTATTATGGCACAAATTGCATTCACCACAAAATATGCAAGGTGGAATTTCTAGAAATTAAGCAAACTTGAACTCTAAGTAACTCACAAGTGAAACACAAGCTGAGGTATTAATGAAAAAAAATTAATAGTAAGGTTAAAAAATTACTAAAAATACTTAAAGTTGAGTAAAAAGTCAATTGAAGTTACATTTTGTTTCAAGTTTAAGTCTTTCATTAGTCATTTCTAAGACAATTCCCAGTCAATAATCAGCCAATTCTCAGTCATTTCTGAGCTAATTTTAAGTCATTTCTGAGATAATTCTCAGTTATTTCTCAGCCAATTTTCAGTAATTTTTGAGACAATTCTCTATAATAGGGGGTGTCAGTTCTGGCAAATCCGCACTTAAATTAAGTGCGGATTTCAAACCAAATCAGCACTTACAAATCAGCACTTAAATTTTGCAAAAAAGTCACTTATTTCAAAAAAGGGTGTCAGTTATGACCTCAAATCAGCACTTTTTTCCCGTTTTTTTTCACAACCACATTTTGGCCACAAAACATCCCTTCCTTTCTTACCCCATCCCTGTCACATGTGACACACTGACCTTCCTCGCTACCTACCCATCAATCCTCGGCACACACCCCTTCCTGACATTTTCAATATTTTGACCAGGCATGTTTACATTCTTTTTTACTTATTTCTTCTACTTTTTAATCTTTTTTCTTGTTATGTGCCAGTTTCATAATGCCTCCCAGACATTCCAAATCTCAAAAGGTAACTCAAAAATCTGCTTCGTCACAAAAGTCTCCTTGTAAAGCAAGGATTACATATAAAAAAAATCAGTGACTTTTTCTATTACTTACAACTGTTTTTACAGAATTGAAAACTATGTTTCAGCTAATATTTTATGGAAGTGAGCTCTGTTCTTCGCCCAAAGAACAGAGTTCATCCTCCTATTTTCACACTCTGTTTGCACCAATCTCCATCCCTTTCAATTCTATCAACACATGCTTGTCTTCCCTCCCCATGCCTTTTGCTATCCTCCCAGCCCCATTGTATGCCATCCTCTTTTAAAGGTAACTCAAAAATCTGCTTCGTCACAAAAGTCTCCTCGTAAAGCAAGGATTACATATAAAAAAAATCAGTGACTTTTTCTATTACTTACAACTGTTTTTACAGAATTGAAAACTATGTTTCAGCTAATATTTTATGGAAGTGAACTCTGTTCTTCGCCCGAAGAACAGAGTTCATCCTCCTATTTTCACACTCTGTTTGCACCAATCTCCATCCCTTTCAATTCTATCAACACATGCTTGTCTTCCCTCCCCATGCCTTTCGCTATCCTCCCAGCCCCATTGTATGCCATCCTCTTTTAAAGGTAACTCAAAAATCTGCTTCGTCACAAAAGTCTCCTCGTAAAGCAAGGATTACATATAAAAAAAAGCAGTGACTTTTTCTATTACTTACAACTGTTTTTACAGAATTGAAAACTATGTTTCAGCTAATATTTTATGGAAGTGAACTCTGTTCTTCGCCCGAAGAACAGAGTTCATCCTCCTATTTTCACACTCTGTTTGCACCAATCTCCATCCCTTTCAATTCTATCAACACATGCTTGTCTTCCCTCCCCATGCCTTTCGCTATCCTCCCAGCCCCATTGTATGCCATCCTCTTTTGATCCCCATTTCACCCCTCTCAACCTCTCCCAGACCCTTTTCTTCATTTAAAATGCCTCGGAACCCTTAATCTTCCCTTCCAACTCTTTCCCAACCTTTGAGTGACTGAAAAAATATGCGTTTGCTGAAAATATGCGATTTCATGTTGAGTTGATGAAAGAAAACACAGAGAGAAAAAAAAATAAGACTTTAACAGCAAATTCAAAAACCAAAAAAATATGCAAAAAAATTTACCATTCTCAGTGAATAATACATGCAAATTGATAATTTGAAGAGAAAGAGAAAAAAATTAAAATTGCGTTGAAAAATGTTGGAGTGTTATTGGAAGGATTTTCGCCCTTATACTAGTTGATTGAGAAATAGAAGTGTTGGATATAGTCGGAGGTGAATCAACTTGTTCATCTTCATACAGCTCTAACCATTGATCTTTGAGGTCAGCAAGTAGGTTATGAAGTATAGTGCAACACAGAATCCAGTTGATCACCGCCTCCATTTCAGATTTATTTCTAAGAGGACTTCTTAATTCCCTTAAACTAGAAAAACGGCCTTTCAAGATTCCAATAGAATGTTCAATACGGACTCTTGACTTTGCCAAATGATTGTTGAATTTGGCATTTTGACTGTCTTCTGAAGCTGCTCCCCGAAAAGCAGGAAGTACATACTTTCCATTCACATAAGCAGAATCTGCAAGAAGATACTGATTTTCATCAAAGAATTTTTCAGGTTCATTTGAAATATGCATTTTTTGGAAGACGTAGGAGTCATGACATGAGCCAGGATAGCCAGCAAAGAATGATATAAATTTTTTGTTTACGTCACATATAAGCTGAACGTTAATTGAATATCTATAAAGAAGATATATTTGTTTGTGTTAGTTTCAAGGAGGATGAAAGGAGTTAAAAATAATCTACCTCTTTTTACGGTCAAAGTAATTGTTTCCACCTTGAGCAGGTTTCTGGCTCAAAGGAATAGTAGTACCATCAACAAAACCAATACATCCTGGAAAGCCCTCTGCTTGCATAACCTGAGATGATTCAAGTCGCTCTTCTTTTGTTGGCCAGGTGAGAAGTTGAGATTCCAAGGAGTTGATGGCAGTGATACATCGTTTGGTGTAAGTGTTAACTGAACCATACCCTAAATCAAAGACATTTTCTAAACGTTTCAAAGCGGCTCCATTACCATTTGAACCCAAACGACATAGTGTGATGGCCAATTGAATTGAAGGATGTCGTTGTTCTTTTTGAGAATTATTGTGAAATATGGGATGATCCTGAATAAGCTCAAGCAATTTAAGGAAAAATTCCTGAGAAGTCCTGAACAGCTGTCTAAAACTGGGTGTAGATAGGTTAAGAAGTGTTTGGATGGTGTACTTGGGGGTATGAAGTACTTGACGCTTTCTGGGAAGAAGGTAACGTTTCCTGGCCATTTTTGATAAAACGACAAAATCTTCTTCTAGATCAGAATCGGAATCAGAGTCCAAGAGCAGTTCAAGCGCCATGAAAGTCATTGCTTTATGTAATTTATCACGATTTGAAAGTGAGGAAGGCATGACTCTTATATGATATGATATGAAGATGTAAGTGATGTACAATGTTTTGAGTTATGAAGTGTTATTCTGCGGAGTGCTGCGTATGAATGGGATGATGCTGACAAATCAGTGAAATGGGACTTGATGGTGAAATCAGCACTTTTGGTTGAGAAAGTGCGGATTTGAGTGAAATAAGTGACTTATTTCATTTTGAAATCCACCAGTATTGGGGCTAGTGTGTTTTGGAAATCCGCACTTATTTAAGTGTGGATTTGGTCAAATTTAAGTGCGGATTTGTAAGTGCGGATTTGCCAGAACTGACACCCCCTAATAGGGGGTATCCAAATTATAAACCTTCAATTTCAAAATACCTCTTTTTTCCACTAGATCAGCTATGATTATTTCATAAAATAAGCCATATTATGCCCCCCAAACACCTTTCTACTGAAAATTAATGTCAAGTTTGTGGCTTTCTTTTTGTGTTGTGAAATGCCTTTTAAATAATTACAAATTTCTAACTTTGATACCACCTAATATCTAAGCAAATTCACAGTAGTCACTGAGACAACTCTCACTCACTGATAAGAAAATTCTCAGTAATTGATGGGAAATCTCTTAGTGACTTCTAAGAAAATTCTCAGTGATTTCTGAGACAATTCTCATTAATTTCTGAGATAGTTTTCAGTGATTTCTTAACCAATACTAAGTCATTTCTTAGCTAATTATCAGTCATAACTGAGCCTACTCTCTCTCATAGCTGAAAAAGTGCTCATTAATTTCTGAGACCATGTGCAGTAATTTCTGAACCAATACCAAGTCATTTATTAGCCAATTATCAGTCATAGCTAATGCAATTCTTAGTCATAGCTGAGAAAATCCTCATTCATATCTAAGACAACACTCAGTCATTTCTTAGAAAAATTATCAGTAAATTCTGTGCCAACACTTAGCTATTTCAAAGCCAGTTCTCAGACTTAGCTGATCCAATGCTCAGTAATAGCTGCTCCAATTCTGAGTGAGTTTTGATCCCATTCTCAGTAAGTGATAATTAATACCCCAGAAAATTTTTGGGCTCAAGTCTGTAAAGATTAAAAAGGGTTATACTCAGGGATATTGCAATATTTAAGTCTGATTTCTATCTGAGTTACAATATCAGACTACCTAGAATTTACTCCCCTAATATTTTGTGGGGATTACTTCAACTTTCTTGTTTAAAATTTTCAGTTTTAAAAAAGCACATGAGAATATTTTTAAAGCAAGACATCTCTCAAGGATGAGAGTTATAAAGTGAGAAAACTAAACTAGAATAATGATTATCAGAAGCCATAAAGTCTCAAAAGGAAAAAAATAAAATAGGAAAAAAATAATTTTTTTTGAAGGCCACAAACAAGAAATGGAGATCTTTGGGGGCTAGAATACTAATAATGAGATTCAGATGATATCTTTAATTCCATAGATAATATTTCTTCTGAAATCAATCAAAAAAATTTGGTTTTGTAATTTTAGTCCAGTTATTGTGAAAATTGAGGTAGGGCTTGGAATAGAAGCAGTTCAACTTGCTCAAGCAATCAACTATTTAAGAATGTGAAAAATTATCAATTTAAGATACTTGCTTATTCATCCTGAGGAGAATGAGAAAATCAACAATGATAGTTTCATTGATCTTATAGACAAGTGGGAATTCTCCACCTATAAAAATACATGCCATAATGTGAAAAAATTAGCCAAATTTTTTTCAGTGCTAGATGAAAAACATTTCATACAAGCCAAGATAAAAAATAACCAAATAATTAATGAAGTGACAAAAAAAATCAGAATCCAAGATTTTTTGTTGTTTAAAATGTTAATTAATGTGTGAGATAAGGAAAAATTGGTAGTTTGAGGAAAGCTTAAGAATAATTATCTGCAAGGACCTGCTTCAACCACTTGTATAGCCAACTGTTTCAATGTTTGATACATTCATTCACTTTTATTCTAGATCATTGGATGCCCAAGGTAGAAATTATAATTTTCTATATTCCAAAAAAGCTCTAGCTTATTTTCAAAGTCTTAATACATATTTTTTCACATAATATAGCTTTTATTATTGAGATTTAGCATGTTACACATTTTCAAATTTTGAAAATTTTCTGTGAAAAGAAGCAATGGTGATACTTACTTAACCTTCAAAGCATAATTTTAAGTCTTTAACCTAATTTTTGTGAATTCATCAAAGGTTCTGACTAGACACACACTGTACACTTATTACAGGACACATATTATGTTGGCCAAATAGAGTGAGACTTAGAAAATCTCAGCATAGACTTTTACCAACTTATGTAATACTACATACAATTCTGTAAATGTGGAGGGACTTTTTAGCAAGTCTTTCCCTAACCCCTCAATTTTTCAGCTGACTGGATAACTGTCTCCTTTTTATTACCTCAATTCTCTGATAATCCCCTTACTTCTCTTTTTCCTTTTCTATATCTTATTCCTTGATTAATTATTTTATTCCATTATTTAACCCTTCCTTTTCATTTTAATTTTTTAGATTATTATATCTTTTAATTAAGATTTATTAATTTTTAGTTTAGTGAGGGCACTTTTCTAAATCTTTGGTCATTTTTTGATTATTTTGATATTTTATCTTTCTAGTTATTTAAGATATTCAGCACTGTGTTTTGATGTATATAATGAGAAGATTTTTTGCACTTCAAAATAGCCTCTTAAAAAGTATGAAATAATTCAAAGAATTATTATGTAGTTATTTAATTTATTAGAGCCTTTATTAAAGATAATTAGATAATATGATTACTTTTAAATTTAAGAATTACTATTTCTCTATCACCTGTAAGCTTGGGCTATTATAATAAAATATAAAACTGAATATATTGATTACTTATTTGACCCTATAAATATAATGTTTTCACTGATCCGCTGAAAAACTTTAATTCATATGGGACTATTTATTATTTGACTTAAAAAAATTTTAAAAATCCATTTGACCTTATCCTTCTGAAATCTATATATTTAATTTTTAACTTCTCTATTTTTTAATTTTTACATTTTTGTTGTTTTTCTATTATTAATATTTTTTTCTTAACTAGTTCTGATGATGTGAATATTATGGTTTTCTTGATCTTACAATTTTATTAATAGTAATTATTATGAAGAAATTATTGATTTTTTAGAAATGAATTTGATAAACACAAAATAAATTTCTTCATAATTTTAAATTGATGTCTATCATTCTATACTTTTTTTGTAACTGTGATTTTTTATTCCTTAAGCTTGAATAATTATCATAGCTTTTATAATTCATTTGACATAAATAGTTTCTTTGAGAGTTAAAAATATTATGATCTATTTAATAGGGGGTATCAAAGTTAAAAATTTGTAATTATTAAAAAGGCATTTCACAACAAAAAAAGAAAGCCACAAATTTGACATTAATTTTCAGTAGAAAGGTGTTTTGGGGGCACAATATGGCATATGTAAAAAAATAATCATGGTTGATATGGTGGAAAAAAGAGGTATTTTGAAATGGAAGATTTCTAACTTTGATACCCCCTAATTTTCTAATTTTAATTTCATTAACTAATTCTTGCAATTTGTCTATATTTTTGCTTTGAGGATTTTGTTGTTTTTTGTTGTTTTTGTGAAACTTATGATTTTGATGAGTTTAATAAATTTTACATTTTCTATAAATTAGGTGAGTTTTATAGTTTAATGATTTTGACAACTTATTCTAATTTATAAAAAATTTCATTTAAAAACTTTAATGGATTTTTTTAATTATTTAAATTTTTAAATTTATTTATTTTTAGAATTTATTGGTGATTTACTTTGAAATTATTATATTTTATGATTTTTAGGATTTTTATGAAAATTTTCAGGCTGAGCTCAAGTACACAGACATGAATTTCTTCAATAGTAAGTTTTCTAGATGATTTTGATGTTTTTTATATTAATACTGTAGTAAAAATCCAATAAGTATTAAAATATAACTCAAGTTAGGGGTCTCAGTAATTTTAATCTCACTATTTATAAATGGGTTACAATCTTATAGTTGGTAGAATCATAGAGAATTAATTCAAAAAACCATTGAAAGACTTTAAAAGTACTAATGAAATGTATTTTAATATTAATGGTTATATGTTTTAATTGTAATGATAAATAATTTAGAAAACAAGACCAAAAACCCCCTCCTTATACACCCAATAATTCTCCAATGAGTCCCCCTGATTTAACAATCCTATACACAGCCAATGATACCTCACTCTAGCTGATAAATCTGTCCATCAACATAAGGAATGACCAATAACATAATTATAATGATATCAACTGCCAAAATCCTGACAAAATAGGGATAATCCATCAAAATAAAAGAATAAGCAAAAAAGAGAGTATATGCATGTGATACCTTAAAATAAAAGAATAAAAAAAGAAAGGATAACACTAAATATTACACAAGATTAAGGGGGATTAAAAGTAGAAATAAAGGGGCTAATTATTCCAAATTACTACATGAAATCCCCATCCAATTATGACCAATACTGACTGAGACACCAATGAGAAACCCAAAAAGGGACATGAAATGTGGGGTAAATGAATTCAGTCCTTGGAAGGTGCTTGCATGGGTAAATCCTTGACTAAATAGAGGAATTTTTAGCATGAGAGTGAATTAAAGACACCAATATTGAGGTTGTTAATGAAATTAGTGCATATAATGAGGTTAATTCACTTATAATTAAAGTAGAACAGTAAATAAGCACCTGTCACTTATTTTAGTGTGTTTCCCCAAAGTGGGTGTACAATTTGGGGTAATTATAGTTTTAAAATTCTATCTTTGCTAAAAATTAAGCTATTCACATGGGAAAAATGCAGGCAGTATGTGGCCAGTACACAGAAGCCATTTCTGGCATAAAAAACACCAAAATTGAAAGGTATTATTTTTATGTATTTGAATATCTAAATCAATATTTCTAATTAAGACAAATTGATCTGTCAATGCACATTTCTAATATTATTAGGGGGTATCAAAGCTTACCAATCCACAATTAAATTAGTTTCAGATAAAAATCCTTATACCCCAATTATCTTCTGCAATTATTTTTGCTAATAATTGGGTTATTAGATATTTTATGTGTCAAAGTTGACCTCTTATCCAACATTTTTATACTCAATTTTTCATAGCCACATATCATAAAACTTTCTGTTGAAGCCATATGTTTGACTACTCTCTGGATAGACCCTCTAACTTTCTGCGTACTCCCATTCTCATCTCATTCTGTATATTCTCTCCATTCAGAACACTTTGCTATCTCATCTGCTTGTATTTGCTCCTTTTCATCTTCAATTATCTTAAAATTCCCTGTCATCATAGATCTTCTCAAAGGCAGCCTTCCCCCAGTTGTTCTTGAAATTGCACTACTCCCTCTTTCCCCTGCTCAGAGAAGAAATCAAAGACCATTCAATAAAAAAAAGATGATCATCTCATACTGATTAACTGGCTGAAAACTAAATCTAACAATTATTCTTGTTTTGTTACTGAAAATGTAAGTAAAGTAGGGAAGCCCCCCGGATCAAAAGTTATTTGTTATCTACTAATGGCTAATAAATTATGGAATAAGACCAAGGGAAGGATAGATCTTTTGCCTAAAAAGATGTCTGAACTTTTCAAGCATTACCAAGGCAAATACAAGAAGGTAAAGGCTCTTTCTTCTTCCACTGGTTTTGGTATTACTGACATTGATATCAGTAATAGAATAGAATCCTTAGATGATAAAATTGAATTTTTATGTCCTTAATTTAAAGAGATGGATGCTATTTTTGGAGAGAAAGCTGATGTTAATCCTGAAAATATGTTGGATGGTGAAGATTCTATCTCCAAAAATGATGTTGAAACAAATCTTTTCCCATCCTCTTCCTCCACTCAAGCCTCCTCTGTTCTAAATTCAACAAATCTAGATAGCTTTGCTATAGATCCTTATGGCAATTTAAACCAACCCAATCTAAATCAAGTATGTTTTTTTCTTTTATCTTATTAATTCATTTATTATTTACATTTTCTTATTTCTAAAAAGGCTGAAAAAAAATGCAGGAGCCACAATAAACTGAGTCTGAAGCCAGCAAAAATGATGAGGAGGAAAATGTGACCTTGAAAAAGAAGCAAAGGGCTTCAAGTAGTCTAAATTTCCACTCTCAAAGAAGATGAAAAAGTGATACTTCATCCCAAACCCCTTTTTCTTCTATCAAAGAATTTTCAGAGAAACATGATGCTGGTAAGTGATACCATACCTCTTAATACTTTACTCTGCTTTTCTTCTACTTTTTGTTCATATTTCTTATCACTCTAGAAAAAGTGGAAGTTGCTAAAAAGAATCTAAAGTTTGAAAAGCAAAAATATGAGCTCTCTTTAACAAGGGATGACAGAGTACATAAATTGGAAGAGTGGGAGTACAAGCTCTCTTTATGGAAGGATGATAGGGCACAAGACTTGGAGGAGAAGAAGTACAAGCTCTCTTTATGTAAGGATAATAGGGCACAAGACTTAAAGGAGAAGAAATTTGAGCTAACTCTTAGTATTGAAAAATCAAAGAAAGAGGAAGAACACTCAAGCATCAAAACTTAATGGAACATATGAAATTTAAGCATGATCTCAAAGAAAATTTAAAGAAGAAATTTTTTTTAATGGAATGTGTTAAAGCCAATAAATCTTATGAGGAAATTGAATGTCTAATAAAATTTTTAATTTCTAGTGTGTTTAATTTCTTTCATACTTCAACTATTCATGATTATTTGTACATAAACTTTTACAATAATTTTGTGTATTTCATTACTCTATCCATCATTAGTTGAAGTTTCATATTTTAATGTTAAAAATTATTTTTTAAATAAAATTTTCAAGTCTCATTTGAGAATTTTCCAATATCCCCCTGCATTTTTTTGAAGTAAGGGGTGGGTATCACCAAAATTCTTTCAAGTCAAGAATTCTGAAAGTCTTATAAGAAATTTTGGCAGTAATCCCCCCAGCATTTTATTGAAGAAATTTTTACAAGTCAAAAATTTTACATGTCAGATTTGAAAATTTGGCAATAACCCCCCTCCCCCAGAATTTTATTGAAGAAAGGGTAGTGGGTATCACCAAAATTTTTACAAGTCATCAATTTTGCATGTCAGATTTGAAAATTTGGCAATACCCCCCCCTGCATTTTATTGGAGTAAGGGGTGAGAATCACCAAAATTCAATATAATTACATAAATTAGTATATAAACAACTAATATCTATCAATATCTCTAGTTTTAAAGTAATGACAACTCCTCTAGCTAAAATGTGGATAAATCTAGAAACAAATGTTTGGGACTTTCCACAAGTGTAGGCCTAGGAAACTCATGAAACAAACAAATGTTTTCATGATCCCCATTTATACAACACAAGGTTGTTGGCCCATTATTAATTTAGGAATTTGAAATATAAGAGTTATTTATAAAAAATTTATGAAAAAATAAAAAATATTTGATGACTCTACTCATCCCCATACTTTTTTGATCTACATAAAGTTTTTATATATTTTTTAAACTTACCTTCTTTTTTTTACCTTGTTTACTTGGTGGATTAATTTTTGACTGATTTGAAATGAACATCCAAAATGTGTGAACTCTTGACAAGATTCCAAGACAGGTGGAGCTTTGGTTTCTTGGTGATGATCTTGAGAAACTTTTTTTAAGTAAAGAATAGATGCCTATGGAAATAAAATGAGTGATATGATTTTAAGAATGAAACATATATTATCAGACATACCAAGAGAATAGCCTTTAACAAATCCTGGTCTAAACATGAAATAAATCAAGTGAAATTTAGAAAAAAAGGCTCAACTTTAAAGGCCAATAACTCAGCAACCACTGAACCAAATTCAAATCCAATAATGGGAAATGAAAGATAGGCTTCAGAAGAATCTTCAACAAAAAGAACATAAGATTTGAATAAGCCTAACCCTAATTTTAACTTTGATTTTAAAAATTGCACAAAAATTTGAACATTGATGATGAAATTTCCAACAAGATGGAGATATAAGCCAAGATAATCATCAGATAAGAGTTTCAGAAGCCTTATTCTCTATTTATGCAATACAAAAACATAAAATAAATTAAGAAACATTCAGAAAACAAGGCTCAATTTTTGATGTCAAAATCTCAGCAACCACTGAACCAAATTCAAACCTGTTTGTGGGAAATGAAAGATAGGCTTCAGGAGAGTCTTCAGTTAAAGAAAATGTGATTTAAATAAACCTAACCTTAATTTATTACATAAAAATATAAAATTAAAAAAATTAAATTGGGAAAAAAAGGCTGAAACTTAAAGGTCAATATCTCATCAACCACTTAACCAAATTCAAATCTGTTTGTGGGAAATGAAAGGTAGTCTTCAGAAAAATCATCAGTAAAAGGACATTATATTCAAATAAAACCAACCCTAATTCCAAGTCTGATTTTCAAAATTTTTCAAAACCTTGAAAAGTGGTAATGGAGATGAGAACAAGAAGAGTTTAATAAGTCCACTGTTATCCAGATAAGAGTCATACATATATTTAAGTATGAAATTTTCATAGAAGGAAATAGATATCATTTAGGCAAAAAAAAGAGATGAAACTTACCTTGATTGAAAAGTAGGAAAAATAGAGTGAGAAAGAATGATGTTGGAATTTGGGGGAAATTGAATATGGAGTAAGTGAAATGCATAAAGAATGTGCAATGTATGTGTTTAAATGACATGGAACCAAAAAAAAGTGAAATAGGGGGAAGGGGGATAATGAACATGCCAAGGAGGAATGATTAGTAGGGTGATGGAGCTAAAAAAGAAAGAAAAGAGGGAGGGAAAAAAAGGTTAATTTTACCATAAAAGTCAAAAATAACCACTTACAAAAAAATTTAGATCCAAAAAAGAAAAAAAAACAGAAAAAAAAACAAAAAATATAATTAGCAATTAAAAAATCAAAAAAAGTAAATAAAATGACTTACCTGGAGAGATGAGATGAGAAAATAAATAAAACCAAATCATTTGAGGGATGTTTGAGGAGAGGAGGAAAGAATATGAGGGATGAATGAAAAAAAGAAACAGTGAAAAATTATGCAATTGCAGAAAATATGTGATTTCATGTAGAGCTGGTGAATGAAAACAAATGAGAAATCCAAAAAAGAAACATTCAGCGTAAATTCAAAATAAAAATGAATGTGCATAAAACAAAAACACCAAACCAAGTTAATAAAGCACACAAGCAGAAAATCTGGAGAGTATGAAAAAAATAAAAGGGTTGTGTTTCAAAATGTTGGAGGGTGATTGGCATAATGACAGAGTGTATGCTGGTGGAAAGAATGTTTTGTGATTCAAGGGAGGGGAGAGCTGGTGCAGTTTTGGGATCCTCTTCTTCATAAAGATCATTGAAAAGACATATAAGCTAAAGTGTCTTCCAAACCCAAGTCAGAATCAGAGTCAGCAGCTAAGGTTAAAGTGATAGAATTCATAGCTGAGTGAAGTTACTTCCTAGTAGAGAGATGCTTTATTATTGTTGGAAGAAGTTTTAGATGATGAGGGAGAAGTGGGAATTCACCACCAAATGAGCAGGTGGGGTGTGTAAATAGAAAAAAATGTTATGTGCTTTCCACCAAAATTAAGTAGCATAGAGTGAAGAGACACATAAAGATGAGAAAAAATGTTAAGTGTTTTCCACCAAAATTAAGTAGCATAGAGTGAGGAAAGACTTAAGGATGGCATCAGCAATTATAAGTCATGTGAACTTATTAAAAGTTCATCACAGATGTGATGAGTTTGGGATCAGGAATTAGGAATGGAAATTGGGGTATAAGAGGCAGGATAATGCATTATTGTGGATTCCTTATCCACTAGCCCTGGGGCTAGTGGATAAGAATCTTCTATAATTAATAATTTCTGATTCTGGGAAAAAAAATTCTTGATTTCTAATTGCAGATCCCTCAACTTTTATACCCCCTATTAAATTTATAGCATATATATTCAACTTCTAAGTGATTTAAAGCGCAATTCTTATTTTTCCATAAAACAATGAAAACAACAGCTTTAAGTCTACTTAAAAATTTTATATCCTTATTTTTAAGGCTCTTAAGATTACCCTGACATATTCCAACTTAATATTAAGTACATAAGACTTATAAAAGGTGGATATATGCATGTATATAAGGTATTATAATTTCATATATTGTGTTTAATCATTGATTTCACTTATGCATACAGCTTGTATACCTTTATTTATTGTTCCCATGTGTACTACATGTGTTTAACATAATTTATAAGTAATTTTCACTCAGGCCTGGGAGTATCCAGGCTGACAATTTATACCATTTATAAAATTTATTTGCTTTTTAAATTTATTCAATTTTTATTATAATAATAATTATTATTATTTTATTTCTTTATTTATATGATTTTTATAAATTTTTAATTTTTTTAATTTTTTTAATTTTTTAATCTTAATGAAAGTTTAAATTTTTTTGAAAATTATGATTTTTTTTAATTTTTTGGTTTTTTCGATTTATTTGATTTTTTTTTGATTTTTCTAATTTTTTTAAATTTTATGACTTTTTATGTTTTTTTTTTACTTTTATAATTTTTTATGATTTCTAGGTTTTTTTTGATTTTTTGAGTTTTTTGTTTTTTTTATTTCACCAGGAAATAAAGGTGGACATCTGATTGCAGTTGCCAATCTCTATCTTTGATTTGATCCAGTTCTAGCTCAGCTGTAATTCTTCTGGATAGACTGCGCACTGAACACTGAGCATGCTAGCTTGCATGGCATCAAATCTGGGTTATCCTTGTGTCACAAATGGATTGATGGAATGGTACTTGCTAGCAGGTTCCAGGAGTTTTTTTTGGAGTTTTTTTTATTTTTTTGAAATTGATGTATTTGAAGAAGATTATGATTTTCAGAATTTTATAGTTTTTTTATTCAATTGGCTTTATACTTATTTAGCAATAGTTTTTTATATTGATTGGTTTTCTTTGAGTTGATCCATTTTTTTGAATACACTTAGAGGGCTACAGTTAGATATTCAATATCATGTTGCATATTGCATAGATATGTTGGGCAAGAGAAATGTACATTTTCCCTCATAAATTTTGATATTTGACTATTACATGGGGGGACAAAAATGATGAGAATTTAATTTTTAATTATTTTTCAGTGAGTGGCTTGGTAGATGCAAGTTGCCCCTATCTGTCATTGAACATGTAAATCATAAATTCAGAAAAAAATTGGTTTCTTAACATACATTAATTATCTCATTTTTTGTTATAGAAAACAGCCTTTCTTTTTCCAAACATCTAAGGGAATAACATTTTTTTGTTGAATAATTTTGAAGTGAGCATGACATAGTTCAGTTTTTTATTGCTCCATTTTTTTAACAAATTATACTGGGTAATGTTAAAATCTCATGAACCAGAACTATTTGTGCAATTTTTCATGTCCAATAATCATGTAGCTTATGGTGTGTTATTCTATAGTTTTTTAGGCATATTCCTTGCTATTATTTTTTATATAAATTTTTTTATGATTTTTATTTTCTTACCAGTGGTGGATTTATGATTGTGCAGAGGAGAGATGAGAATCATTCAATATAAAGAGAAGTATGGTGTAGAGTGAAAAATCAGTGACAGAAAGAGGTAAGATGGATGACAGGTGGTGAAGCAAGAGGGAGAAAGACAGAGGAAGAATGAGGGAAGAGAGAAGGAGTTAGAGTAGGATATTAAGGAAGTCAGGAAGAGGAGAAGGGAGTTTAGAAATCTAAAGTAGAGGTTCATGATGGAGAAATAATAGAAAGTAGACATAATTATATCTTTGACATGGAAAAGTTGATGATTTCATAAAGATGAGAACAGAATCTAATTAAGTGGGTGAAAACAAGAATTCATAATTAAAACAAAAAAATAAAAGAACAAATCACTCATGAAGATTTAGGAGAAGGAGGATATATGAATGAGTGGTAGGAGATGTAACAAAGGGGGACGTTAAAATAAGACAAACAAAAATATCAAGGGCTATAAAATGGTTACTTCTAGAGTCATTCCCAAGGCCCAAAAAAGTGACATTCCATGTTTTGTCACAGAAATGCACCCATGAATTGAATAGGGTCGCAAAACTGAACTCAACATCTAGTTCATTTTTTTTCCCCCTGTGTGAACTATCTTTTGGATTTTCTTTTACTAAAACAATTCAAAAACATTTTCCAAGAATATTACAGGGATTTTAAGGTGTTTTTGGGAACTTTTTTGGAGACTTTTGGTACTTTATTTAAAACTTTCTTGCACTTCTCTGGGGACTTTTGTAAACCTTTTTGGGGACTTTTTGATGCTTTTTTTTGGAACTATTTGTCACATTTCTGGGAACTTTTGGGTGCTTAATTAGAGACTTCTGGATGCTTTTCTTTAAAAATCTTTTCAAATTTTCTGGAAAATTTTTGTAATTTTTTTTGGGAGCTTCTTGAACTATTTCTGGTATTTTTTATCCAATATATGTTGTTTTTTTCAATTACATTTATTTTATTTTCATTCTTTAGATAACTATGACTGAAAATCTTGAGTTTTTCAACTGTATTCATAAGGTAAGAAAAGAAGGCAATTTGAAAAAAAAAACATTAGATAAGCAACAAAAGTATGGGGTCTAATATAGGCTATCAAGTTTTGATTTTAATTTCATGAATTAAAATTTAAAAATTTATATATGATACTCTACTTACTTAAATTGATGAGACATCAGTCTGTGTGTTGTGTTGTATAAAAGTAATAATGGGGACATTTTTTTCCTCAAATTTTCATGTATACACTTGTATTTGGTTTCAGTAAATTTGGTCACAGATGATTTCCATCCACCTTTTTACTTGAATCATCATTAATGTAGGTTTTTAATTATCTTATATGAATTTTTTACATGTTAATTTACGGAATGAGTTCAAATTTTAGCAATTCAGGGCCCTAATTTGATAAAACTTTGTGGAGGGTATTGCCAAAAAAAATTGACACAGAAAAAATTTGGTGATGCACACTATCTTTGGATGAGGATATTATTTGGAAGCAAATGAAAGTAAGTTATGAATTTAAAAAAAGACAAACTCATAAATTTAATTGATATAAAGGTAGAAAGTATGATTGAGGGATAAGGACCTAGAGTATTAGATATCAGTAGTTTAGTTAGACAAAAAGTTTTTGAACCATTTATACATCTGAGGAAGGAGATTCAAAAATTTTTGGAAGAATTTCATGTTGAAATTAAAAAATAATTTCACAAAGATATGTATTAATAGCTATTGAAATATAACCAAGTAAAGAAAATAACTCTTTAATATCAGCATTTGATTTTTTATATTAATACAGGCAAGTAAAAAAGCTTTATTTCTTAATTTTTTAGCATTAAGTTGCTTCATTTTTAATTCATCAACTTGTTACTGAATTTGGGAATTTTCCAATTGGTATAGATTACTTTAAAATTTTTCATTATCCTATCTTTGAATTATAACCTTATCCCTCTTTAAATCTAATCAATATATCTCAATTTCTAAATAAGTTTTATCCTTTGATTGTGAATGAAGCCACTTTTTTCCAAAAAAAGTTGTTGATGTTCCACAGTTTTTCCTTGAGACTCCAACTTAATGATTTTAATGTAAGCTTTTTATTTTTATGAAAAAAGTCTATCTTTTAAGAATAATTGAAATAAATTAAAAAAAAATTATTTATAAAATACAAACAAAAACCTTTTTCACATTTATTGACAATCTCCCCATAAGCAGAAAAAACAGCCTTTGATGTATATTGAGTTGTCCCAAAACTAGAAGAAGCCCTTTTCTTGAGTCCTTTTCTAGGAGGGGTCAATTTTTAATCTTCTAACCTTTAATTTTCAGTTACTTCCTTGAAAATTTCTCAATTTGATGAGCCATGGTTCTGCTTAATAAATGGGGAGTAAATAAGCAATACAATAGAAAAAATAATAGCAAAAGTAGGTTAACCTTACTACCATGAGCTCATCCAGCTCAATGTCTGAATATGAAATTGGTTCTTCAAACTTATGAGAGTCAAGCAAAAGATCTAAAGGAAATTCTTAATTATTTGTATGAGATTCAGAAAATTTTGGACCATGATTATATTTATGATACCTTAGATAAAAATTAGAGGTTTTGAGGATAGAAAGTTGAGAAGAAATATTTGATAAAGAAAGGAATAAAAAGTAATAGATTAACTTTGGTGTGAAGGAGAAAAATCTGATTTTGAAAAAAACTTGTAGATAAGAGATGTGAGGTGGAGTATATGGGTTAGGATGAAAGGAAGGTGATTGACAGTTGATTGGGAGGATGTGGGAATTGGTGGGCTGAATTTTGGTTCTCAAATTATAAAAAATAAGGGCATATTTGACCCCATGTTTGAGACCCCAAGTACCAAATTACCCATGTTTCATGGTGTGTTTGTGTGGTGTTTTTCAAATGAAACATGCTAGGCGTGTTTGGTAAGGTTTGAGACCCACTATTATAAATGATTTACAACTTACCGTTGGTAGAAAAATAGATATAATGACTTAAAACAACATTTAAAAGACTTTAAAGGTACTAATGAATATTTATTGCAATTGATATGTTATATGTTTGAAAGTTGATGTAAATAATGTATAATAATAGCCCAAAAACTTCTTTCTTTTATACCCATCAATCCCTGGTGTCCACCCCTTGTTTCCCAGACCCATTACACTTCTATCCCCATCCATTACAGCACTCTGAGGGAGCTCATCTCCTCATGGAATCCACTTAAAGCATCTTCACAGGCATATTAAACAAAAAAAGCTCCCTACATTAAAGAAGAACCATTTCACATCCAAAAAATAGGAATAACATGGGCTAATCCATCAAAATATAGAAATAACCAAAAAAAGAATATATACCTGTTATTCTTTAAATAAAAAACTTTAAGAGGAGATAAAAGAGCCAAAAATAACTTCTAAATAAGGGGGATAAACAGTAGAAATTAAAATACTAATAATAATAAATTTCCTGATTGAAATTCCATCTTAAAAATACCCAATATAGCCTTTAAACCCATCAATAAACCAAAAAAGGATGTGGAATGTGGGGTAACTGAATGCAGAGTTTTGAAAGGAGTTTTTAAGACCTAGGAGTATGGATGACTACTAGAACTAACACTAGCCTGAGACAGGAATGACAATGCTGATACAGAAATGAGACAAAATAGACTGACTAAGTTGGGGCTTCCAACAGTAATGGTTACAACTATGAGAGACTAAGAAGTAGCTGGATTACTAAACAAGTTTTTCAATGAAGAGCATTCTTCAGCTCTTTCCCTGTAAAAACCCCTCCTGAAATGTTCTCTCTTCCACCTCTTACAATGCATGGCTCTCATAGTGCTCCTCCTCCTCACCTCTCAACCTAATCCTAACATTACCTCCCCTTTTACCCCTCCTTATCCCTGAGCTCCTTCTCAAACTCTTTCACCTTTTCCTTAGTTTTATCTAGTTTCTCTTCTAACTACCAAGAACTATCCCCTATTCCATAAAATTTCCAGTGCACCAAGTCCTAAACCGTTTCCCTGTATAATCACTTATAAATATCCCTTTCTACTTCAAATTCTTCTTTGTTTCCAATGTAGACTAGTGCCAGTGGTTCTTTTGGGTGTCCCAGTATTTTATCTTCTTGGAGATTTGTGAGTAATGAGATATTGAACACTGGGTGCACTTTTTGCATTGAAATTTCTGGTTCCAATTTGTATGCCAAGTCAGATATCTTTCACTTGATCTGAAAGGGGCCCACTTTACTGTGATCTAGTTTGGCACTTGGAAATAATGTAGAAAGAAATTGAGAGCTTAGCCAGACTTTTTTACCTAGCTCTAGCCCCTAATGTTGAGTCTTCCCTTGATTATGGTGGTGCTTCATTGACTGTTGGGATAGTTTGACCACTGCTTCTAATTCCTGAAAGATACTCAATCACTAGAAAAAAACATTGGAGCCTGATAAAAGGTATCAATCCCTATCTTTTAATTAACATAATTTCAGCTCAGCTATAATTCTCCTGGAAAGACTGCACACTTAACTTTTAGCACACTAGCTTGTGCAAAATCAAATTTAATTTACTCTTAAATTAAAACTGAATATAGGTATAGGCACCTGCTAGCAGGTGTCACTTGATTTTTTGTGGTGAATATTTTCTGAATCTGTTCTTCAGCTTCTGGAACTTACAACATTGATGGGGTACCAATTGAGGATTTTGGGTGGTATCCATAGTTGGCATAGAAAGGTGACATGCCTGTTGCATCATGTGTCTGGTTATTGTATGAGAATTCAGCCATTGGTAGCAGCTGCACCCAATCATCTTTCTCATAGTTAATGAAGAGACACAGGTATTTTTCAATTAATTTATTTACTAGTTCTGATTTCCCATCAGTTTGAAGATGACATGATTTTGAAAAAATGGGCTTAATGTTTAGTTGCTCATACATTGACTGTAACAATGCATAGTTAAAATTACTTCCCCTATCTGATACTATACTTTTAGGAAGTCTATGTAACTTCAAAAAATGTGCTACCATTAAGTCTGAAATACCCTTTGATTTAACTTTGGTAGTGGTAGGGATAAAGTGCACCATTTTGGTTCAGTGGTCAACTACTGTGAGGATAGCATTCTTTCTTTGAAACTTGAGTACCACCACTATAAAATCATATGATAGTTCATTAAATGGCTGCTTGGGTATACTTAATGTGGTTAGTGGTGTGGATGTTGGGTTGACCTTGTTCCTCTGGGAAGAGTCACACACTGCTACATAGTACTGAACATATGCCTTAATGAACTTCCAATAGAAGTTGCAATTTACCAGCTCCATTTTTTTCAGTGGGCCTGGGTTTCCTGAAATTGGGGGGTCATGCCTTGATTTGACAACCTGCCTCTTGATCTCTTCATCATTTGACACAACTATCTTCCTATTTCAGTACAGTGCTTCCCCTTCCAGGTGAAACTCCTCCAATCCTGTCCTTCAAATTACCTCCTTAAATAAAGGTGTCTTTACTAACTCTTGCACTCCCTCCTTACCCATTCCATCAAATCTTTATCCACCAATTTTGCCTTATCTAGGATTACCCCCTCTTCAAGGTTACCCTTTAACAAGGTTGTGCCAGCAGTATGCAGTTTGTTTGGTGCTAGGCACAAGTGAGAAAATTTTAATAACACATCAGGTTTTCCACTTATATTCCCTGGTTAGAGCTGAACAACAAAATTAATGCTGCTTAGAAGTTCTGCCCAGAATGCTTTCTGGAGAGTCAATTTTTTAGTGGTCAGAAAGGTTTCCCATTTTTGTGATCTCTGTAGATAATAACTTGTAAAAGTTGTGGTCTTTGTTCTAAATAGTGGTGCCAGGTTGATACAGATTCTACCAGTTCCAATAGCTACTTATCATATATATCATACTTCAATTCAGTGCCTCACAGTGTATGTGACAGATATGCTACTGGGTGTCAGATATTTTCAGCATCATATTGGGATAATACTGCACCTAGAATAAAGTCTGATCAGTCACCTTCTAGAGAAAATGGAATTATTGATTCTGGGATCTCAAGAATAGGGGCTGCCACAAATTGTCATTTTAGGTAGTCAAATGCATCTTGTTGGCTACTTGTCCAAGTGACATTGGCTTCCTTCTTTGTGAGGTTATGCAATGGTTGGAAAATGTGGGAGTAATTCTCAATAAAGCAGAAGTAAAAAATTGCAAAGCCTAAAAATGACTGGAGCTCCTTTACTGATGCCAGTTTTGGCCACTCAGTTACTGAATTTACCTTCTCCTGATCCATTTGAACCCTATCCTATGAAAGGATCATCCCCAGGTAAGGGATTCCACTTACTGAGAAGACACATTTTTCTGGTTTTAACCATACTTGGGCCTTACTCAAGTGCTGAAAACAGTCCTTCACATGCATCTGGTGTTCTTTCATTGATCTGGTGTAGATCAAGATGTCATACAGATACACTGCTACACATATCCCTATTCTATCCCTGAAGATTCTATTGGTGAAGTTTTGGAAAGTTGCAGGTGTGTTACATGGACCAAAAATCATTACAAACCATTCAAAATGACCAAATACAGTTCAGAATTCCAGTTTGTGTTTATCTCCTTCTTTCACATTTATGTTATGGTAACCTGACCTAAGATCTAAGGATGTGAAAACATCTGAATTCTGTAGACTATCAATCAGATCAAGATTCAGCAGAAGGGAGTATCTGTTTTTAACTTTCATCACATCTAACCTTCTGAATTACATGCATGGTCTCAGGGATCAATCACTTTTACCTACAAAGATCACAGGAGCTTCCCAGGGAGAATTATATTCTCTGATAAAACCATTTTTTAAATTTTCATCTTTCATCTCTTTTAGTGCTGTTGACTCCAAGGTTGATAATGGGATTATTTGGCTAAATTGAGGAGTTGCTTCTGGAATCAGATCAATGGAAAAATTTATGGTTAGTGAGGTGTCAGGGTTTTGACACCTCTATCTTAAAACTGCAGTAAGAATTCGCAATAAGCTTCAGGGACCATTTCTTGAGTCTTCTCAGTGGCTTTGAGGACTAGACCTTGTCTGAAATCTTGGGGGATATTTTCTGTACTGTTGAATTGCATTACAGCTCCTCCTCTTCCTTCAGTGCCCCTCAAAGTCCTGAAAATTAGCATCAAGAGACAGTGTCTGTTCTTGTGGAAAGTCTAGTGATGATAAGAAAACACCAGGAGACTTGCAGGGAGGGTCCAGGGGGATAATACTTTATCTGCACCATTCCCCTTTCCATCTTCTGTCTTCCTTAATCTCTGTTGCACCTTCTCATCCTCTTGGAGCACTTCATCCTTTTTCTGGCCCTTTATAGAACTCCTCATTGGTGAAATCTCCCCAGCCTGCTGCTTAAAATCAAGAGAAATAATCATCTCTGGTGGAAATTCAACTGATGATAACAAAACATAAGAAAACTCTCTGAGATGGGCCCCTAACCTCTGAAGGGGCCAGGGGGTGGATACTCTAATGCCAGTGTCCCCTTTCCTTCCCATTTGAACTGTCTTTTATTTCCAGTCAATGTGCAGGTTGTAGTGGTACATCCATGTCATCCCCAGTACCATTTCATACTGGTCTTTCAGGTTTTTAACATATGCCTTTCACTGAGATTCCCTTCCATCACACCAGAATCTGAAAAAATAAAATTCTTTTCCTTCTCCTCCCCCACCTGGTGATCCATCAAACATAATTAGATGCCTGGGGTGGGCCAATTTTTCTTTTTTTTCTTTTGATTTCTCTGTAAAAACTTATTTGAAATAAAAAATTCTGTTGCTCCAAATTCCAGCAGGGCTTGTACATTTGTTGTGAGGTCAAGGGTAATGAAAGGAAATCTCAGTATAATATGATTATCATTTACTTCAAGTGACCTATATACTAATAATTCTTCTACTAAATTTATCTTATCCTTTCCCTATAATCCACTTGAGGAGGAAAAAACCTTCATTCTTGAGCACTGTCTTTTACTTGCACCTTTCCTGTACTATCCTCCACTTTACTAACCCTGATTTTCCCTCTACATACTTTTTCCAGGTGACCACAGCTTCCATGCCTTAGACATAAACCTTTTCTCGTGTGCCTTTTTTATTCTTCATCTGAAAGCCTTTCTTTACCACTAGTACCTGTGCATTTACTGTGTTGATATCCATGGCATTTTGGTCTATGCCTCTGGCCCACTTGATGGGGCATAGTTTCTCCACTGATGAGCACCACTCCAACCATCAATTTGCTGATGCTTAAATTTTTTATTGATTTGGATAGCCAGCTCCATAAGTAATTGGAGAGAGGTTGGATGAGGGTTGCTGATTAGGGAATTTCTGATTCTTGGTGAGAGCCCATTCCTGAAGTGAAACATGAGCACCCCTTCTCCCCATGTTTTGATGTAGCTGGCATGGCCCAAAAATTTGGACAAGTACTCGACCACTGAATGTTTTTGGTGTAATTGATGTAACACATTTTCAAGGCTGTGGCCACATCAGGATCACCAAAAGCTAGCTAAAATGCTGCCATGAGCTTTTGAAAAGCTGTTTCTGCATTGGAACTGTTGAGGAGTTTTTTTGTATATGGCCTTTCCAACTGTGCCACCTCATCTGTGAGGTAAGATATTTCAAATCCAATTTTTGATTGTTCATCTGAGAGCTGGTGACTGTTGAGAAGGAAATAGAGGTTTATCTTTGATGCATACTGATCCGCCGAGGGGCCTTACTTTCTATAAAAGATTAGTGGGACTTCAATATTTGGGCCTTTGACAGGTGACACTAATGTGGTGGGAACTAACTGTGATTTGGCTTCAGCAGCGTCCCACTCTGCCTCCATGAGGCTGCAATACAAGGTTTCTTCTTCTGATAAATATTCCATGATTCTGGAATTCTATTCTTGAAAATGTGCTATCTGCTCATGCATTTCAGAAAGGAGTGCTGCATTGGATTGGCCTGAGGGGTTCATGATTCTTTTGTTGTGCACTATTTATAGATAAGAAAAAATTTTAAGACCTAGGAGGGTGCACTACTACTAGCACTAACAGTAGCCTGAGACAGGACTGACTATTCTTATACAGCAGTGATACAAACTAGACTGACTATTTTGGGGCTTACAACAGTGAGGGTTACAGCTTTATGAGACTTAGGAGTAACTGGATTACTATACACAACACAATATGGGGGGCAGAAGTTCTAGCAATTCTGAAACCTTGAATCTTAATTCATATCTGATTGAGCACACATTGAGGCATTGATGAAACAACAAGGAATAAAGTGTGAAAATACATTGAACCTCTGATGAAGCTAGCTTGATTATTTATTGAAGTACATGTGGGAATTTTTTGAAACAATGTTGAAGCATTAAAAACATAATTCTGTAATGGTAAGTTGAAATAAGCCCTTCCCACAGCTAAGCTAGTCTGGAAAGCTACAAAATCTTTAAAAAAATTCTATACTTTGTTGAATGAAAAACTTGACACACCCCAATTTAAATTGAAAGAAAAGTGATCTAGAATGTTCAAATAATTTTACTTAATTGTTAATATATTTTGAAGTTTTAAAGGCAATATAGTAAATCATTCAAGAAAAATATTTTGGGAATTAATATCTTCCATTAAATTTTCCAAGTAAGATTTTGAAACAAAAAGAAAATACTAATTATTTAAAAAGATTTTATTAACCATTATTAATATTTAAAATATCTGAAAAATGTAAAAAACTTATAAAAATGAAGGGAATAATACTTTGGTAATACAATTAAGCTCTAATATAAATATCTGTTCTGTTTTATATTCAATAAATAAAAAAATATATGCATGTAATAGTATTTTTTACAACATATTAACCCTTTATCTCCAAAATATGAAAAAAGAAAGACATAAAATGAAATTTTATTAGAATGAATAGTATAAAAATGCTTTGTTTGATTTCTTTTTGCCTTTTTGAGTTGATTCAATTCCTTTTTCCATGCTATATAACATATTTCTCATGTTTTATTATTATTTTATTTTGTAGAAAAATTTTACTTATCTCTCCATTCCTACCTTCTGTCTTACATAAAAAATTATCTTTAATATTATTCCCCTGTTAATTTTTTTTTTCTTTTCTCTCAACACAATTATTTCCATGATTTTAAATCCTTTCTTCTTCTATCAAACGCTCTCTGACCCTTGAAAAGCATCCCTAACCCTTTCCAATTCTTCCCATACCTATTTATCACTTCCCCAGACCTTTATGCCTGTTATAGCTCATAGAAACCAAGAGGATTTCTTTGAGAAGGAAATGAAAAGGGATTGATGAGAGGTTAAGTGAAGCAAAACGCAAAGGGTGATGATAAAAATTGGAGATATGGGTTGAAAAAAGGGGTAGAGATGGAATTCAAATGGGTTTAAAGAGGCCATAAACATAATTGAGTATAGAAAAAGGGATAAGAATGGGTTTGATTTTTAATTGAAGGGTATTGGAAGAAGTGGGGAGAAATTTTATGGGATGAGAAACAGGTTAAGACTTGTGGGATAGGGAGTGAAAGAAAAAGGAGGAGGAGAGAAAAGTGAAAGGTGAAAGGAAGGTAGAAAAACATTTGTTGAGGAAATGTGCTCACATATAAAGGTGCTAGTAAGAGTGACAAAATTAGAAAAAGTAGTTAAGAAAAATTGAAATAAGAGTTTTTAAAAATAAGAGGGTGGATGCTATTGTATTACCAAAAATCAGAATTCATCTTCATCTTATATTTCTTACTACAGGACAAGCTTTATTTCAATCATATGAACACTGAGTTATGGCCCATAATACTTCATCCTGTTATACTAAAGTGGATACCTCCATTTAAAATTTAACTGAAATTAAATTCTAGTTTAAGGCTTTGTATAGATCTTCATTGATTCAAGATACAGAAGTTTTTACTACTTATATCAATAATATAATTGAAAAAATCAAAAGTAATGAAATACTGAAATTAATCAATAGACAGTAATACATTCCTTCTTTTTAATAATTTCATTTTATGAGGATAATAATTATACATATCTTTGAAAAAATAGTAAAAAAAATTTATCTATAAAATATTTTGAGAAAAAAACCTACAATTTAACTCGAAAATCTCACATATATTTAGTAACAGTTAGAGGAAGGCATTTAATTAAAGAAAATCTATAATTAAAAATTATTACACATATTTAAACATGAATTTAGGGATGAATTAATTGAGTTTTAATTTCCTATAGTGTGCTGATTTTCAGTTACAGATTTTGTTCCTAATCTCCATAAAATTCCACTTGAAATTTCAAATTTTGTACAAGACCTTTTTATATGTTTTAAATTTTAGTTTCAACTCTTAATTTTTATGTAACCATCTACAAAAAATTAATTAAATTTATTTTCAATAAATTTAAATAAATTTTTTAAAGAAAGTTTATAAGTCCACAACCTATTTTTGATACATATACAACCTAAAATACAATTTTTTTGTTTGATGCACTCTTACTCCACCAAATGAAATCATGTACTTACTACTTATCACATATTATATCATATAAAATAATTCATACAGTTATTCAAACCCTGTGCAAGGTATTTCTTCCCTTTCTCTCACTCTTGCTCTAGCTCTAGTTTTTGATTTTTTTTTTCTTAGACTGCTTGTTTCTTTATAAGTATCTATATTTTACAAGCTAAAATGAATGTATAGTTTTTGTTTATGCTTAGTTTATAATTTAATTTAGCTGATTAATTTTCTGTCTTGTAAAAAAATAATCAATCTATTGTAATTAAATTGCAATGAGATTTTGCAGCAGCAGTATCAGCTGCACTTTCTACAGGAAATTATATTCTCTGAAAATCACCTAAAACATTACTTCAAGCATTAATAGAAGGAAATAAAGTCCTAAAACAGAAAGGTGGAAAGGGGGCACCTTCCTGTAATATCTTCTTACAAAAGTGAGCAGATTGGTTGTCTTTTGTATTTGACTTTCTCTGGTAATAAAAGGCCTTTTGATTTGAGTTTTTCCTGATTGAACAAAAGTAAGCCAGAAACACTCAGTCTGACCATTAGAGTCTTTGTTGGAACATTTGCAAGAGATACTTGCTCCTTTTCAGGAATAAAATATTTTAGCAGCTTCTTTTGCTTCATCTAAGGTGGGATAAATTGTGGGCTTGGGTATCATAGCTAACATTGAGGAAGTCAAAGAGTGGCAATTTATTTTCTCATGGAAGGGGTAAAAAGATGTATGTATTATTACATACAATATAATATGAATTTAGTAGTAAGTACATGATTTCATTTGGTGGCGTAAGAGTGCATCAAAAAAATTTGTATTGTAGGTTGTATCTGTATCAAAAATAGGTTGTGGACATATAACCTGGCTTTTTTAAATATTTTGTTTTAATATTCATCCTTCTATTGCCTAAGTAATTTTTTTTTCAAAAAAATTTAGTTAATAGAATCACATCTTTATAAATTTTTTAATACCTTATCACAAGGTTAATCTCATTCTTGATATATCTCTGATTGAACTCCCAATGCAAATCTCATCCTGAGAATTCTTCAAATTAACTTGAACATTAAACATATTTAATGTCTTTGAATTTTTTAAAATAGTTTTAACAATGAATAAACTGATATATGGTGTAAATTATAAGCTTTAAATTTAAGTACATATGTATCTGGGAATAAAGAGACCTGTTAAACTCATTTGTATTCAGGTTTTTAATGAGAGCTATAAGAGCCCTATTCATGAAGAAGCATTTTATTTACCCCTGTATATATTGATAAACAGCTTATCAGGCTTCAAGTTCTGTGCATAGCTTATATTCTAATGCATTTCTATATTTATATTATTTCAACTACATTGAAAAAACCTAGCTCATGAAAAAAGTTCATTTTTTCAATAATGTTTCTTAGTGAGTTATAAATTTTCCTTAATTTTTATGATGCCTTTTAAAAAAATATTTCCTTTACTTCATTTTATTTTATTTTGCTTTATTTTATTCTATCATACTATATAATACTGTATTATATTATATTATGTTATAATACTGTATTATATTATATTATATTTCATTTCATTTCACTTTATAATATTCTATTTAATTTAATTTAATATAATTTTGTTTTGATCTATTTTAGTATATTTTATTCCCTTAAATCTTAATTTAATTTGTATTATCCTATTGTATTTTAAAAGGTGATATTATATGCGCAAACAACAGTCTTTGAATTCTCAAAATGAGCTGGTGAACTCTGATGTAAACCCATATATCAGAGATCACAACCCAATTTCATGCATGTGTTACTTTGATCTATGGACATAGATTAGAGTACCACGTCCAATTTTGAGCATGTGACCTCTGATCTACAGATTTACTTCAGAGTTCACCAACCATTTTTATGCATTTTTACCCTGATCTATGGCCATACATCAGAGTACCATATCAAATTTGATGCATGTAAACTCTGATCTATGACTGTACATCATAGTTCACCACCCAATTTTATGCATGTGGACTCTGATCTATGGCCATATATCAGAGTACCACATCCAATTCATTGCCTGTGAACTCTGATCTATGGCCATACATCAGAGTTCACCAGCCAATTTTAACCAGCTTAATGCTTCTACAAGGCTATACAACAGCATCTATCAAATCTAATAGAATTAATTGAATGACATTAAGACTTATTATAATGTAATTGAATATAAAAAAGATAGATAGATGAGTATAATAGCTAGAATTATCAAAAGATAAATTAAAATATTATGAAATTATATAAAACAAAATAAATCATTATATATTTTGAAAAGGAATGTGATAAAGTGCAATAAAAAAAATTAAACTTCTAATAAAATAAAATAAAATTATATAATACATAACCAAATACAACTCAATATGCTAAAATACAATACAATACAATACAACTTTATTTAATTTAATTTCAGGTAATGAATTAAATAATTTGAGTGTATTAAAATATAACAAAATAAAATCAATTTAAAAAAATATATAATATAACATAAAATCAATTTATACTGAAATATTTTTTAATATTTTATTCAATATAAATTTTAATATTTATATGCAATTTAATTTTTTGCATGCATATTCATTATTTCATTGCATATAAATATTCTATATGAATTTTGAATATACATATTCAATATGAATTTTCATATGAATATTCAATATAAATTTTTTATGCATATTTTTTTGGTAAAATATTCAAAATTATTTTCATTATATATATGAATTATCAATTTAAATTTACATACTGAATACCACTCAGCAAGTGAACATTCAATTTCACTTTTCCTGACTCAAAATAATGTCACATGACTGAAAAATATCAAAAAGTGAATCAAAAAAATTTAATTTATAATAGTTCTCTGAAATGTGTAGTTTTTAAAATTCTGGTAATTGTTTTCAAACAATATTAAATATTTAAATATGATTTTAAATATGTTTAAATCTATTTTAAATAAGTAATAAATTAGAGTAAAAATATCACTTGAAAAATTGAATGTTTTAAATGAGTTTTCAGGTCCATCTTGAACTATAATTTAAAATACTGATTCAAAATTATGCACTTAAGTTGTACAGTTTTTGGAATCATTACTGAAACTCTTTTCATTCAAAATTTAAGATGAGTTCATTTCAGTCTCATTATGATACCACAAAAGATTCAGCTAGGTTTGTACAATAGTTCAAGTTACTTTTCAAGAGCAGTTCAGTAAGAGTTAAATCTTAGTTCCATCTGACTTCAAGTTGAATACTTGCTAGAAAGTCCCCCAAAAATATTGCATGATGATATAAGTTGTCCAATGAGGAGCACCCCACAGTGCTTGCTCCATAAAACCCCCTTATGCAATGTTCCCTCTTCTTCCTCTTACAATGCATGGCACTCATAGTCCTCCTCCTCACCTCTCAACAAAATACTAACAGGCCCTTTCATGGGTAAATCCTTTACAATTTTTGTGCATCCAGGATATTCTAAGCATGGTTGTGAGTTGTGGCCATTGATCTTGAGGCTATATCAATTAATAGTGCATATAATGAGGTCAGCGCATGTGTAATGCAATTAGAAGACTAAATAAGTGCCTCTCACCTAAATTAGAGTGATTAGACATATAGTGCATGTACCCAAGTGAGTAATTATCCTGAAATTACTAACTTCTTAACTAATGAATATATGCATGTGGGAAAAATGCAGGCAGAATCAGGCCAGTACACATAAGCCAATTCTAGCATAAAAAATCATTGATTTTAAGAATTCTTATATTAAGACATTTAGGTATCCAAATAAATTATTCTGAAGAAGGCAAATTTATCTGTCAAAGCACAATTTTAATATAATTAAATTTATAGTACATATATCCAGCTTTTAAGTGATTTAAAGTGCATTTATCAATTATTTCAACATAATAATGTAAAAAACAACTTTAAGACCACTTAAAAATTATGTAAACTTATTTCAAAGGTACTTAAGATTACCTCAACTTATTCCCACTTAATACTAAGTAAACAAGACCTATAAAAGGTGGGTATATGCATGTATCTAAGGCATTCTAATCGCATATACAGTAGTATATGACATATTTCACTTATGTATTCATATTGTATACACTTAATTATTCTCCACATGCCTAATGCATGTGTCTAGCATATTTTATATGCTTATTTTACTCATTCCTGATTATATCCAGGCTGAAAAATCTAACATCAAATAAATATTGGCCAGTCTGTGCATCATGGGAATGATAAACAGTCAAAGATACGGCTATACAAGTAGAATTTAAAAGGAAATGATAGAAAGGAAACACTTAACTTAAATAATATAAAATAAGAGGGTATTTTTAACAAATTAATTAGAGAATAGATATCATAAAAGGGGTAAATAGTAAAAAAGAACAAAGCAGAAATATAAGTATCTGAGTATTGATTTTGTGAAAATAAAGTGATTTTTCAAAGAGCTATCATGGACCCTGATATTGACAAAGAGGTACTTGAAGCAAAATAGATAGTATAATTAAAACATATGAGAAATGAGCATAAATAAAAGTTAAAAACACTAACTTAAAAATTAAAATAAATTATTACAATCTTAAACTCCCCAATTTTCCCAATAACTTGTAAGATGATATTGTGAGAAACCAAGCCTGTCACAAATATAATTGAGTTTTGTGAATAGTTACTATAGTAAGTGAAAAAATTGAAAGAAGTTTTGTCAGGCTGAGCTCAAGTACAGAGACGTGAATAGCTTGATTAGTCAGTTTTCTAGAATATTTTTATGGTCCTATATGAATACTATAGTACAAATAAAATAAGTATTATAATATAACTCAATATAAGGGTCTCAGTAATTTTAATCTCACTAATTATAAATGGGTTACAATCTTATAGTTGCTATAAAAATATATGTAATAATTCAGATACTATTCAAGGAATTTAGAAGTACCATTGATATGTATAGTAATTTTTTTGGTTATATATTTTTATTTTAATCATAAAGAATGTAGAAAATAAGATCAAAAACCCCCTTCTTTTATACCCAATAACTCTCCAATTTACCCCCTTTATTTACCAGTATAATACACGGCCAATAATTCCTCATTCTAGCTAATACAACTTTTCATCAACATAAGAAATAACCAATAAGACAATTTGAATAATATCACCCCCCAAATCCTGAAATAATAGGGATAATCCATCAAAATAAAAGAATAAGAAAAAAATAGAGTATATGTGTATAATACCTTAAAATATAAAACCAAAAAAATTAAGAATAACACTAAATATTACACAATATTAATGGGGATCAACAGTATAAATAAGGGTGCTAATTACAACAATATACCACATGATACCTCCATCCAAAAATAACCAATATTGATTGAGAAACTACTGAGAAACCCAAAAAGGTACTTGAGATATGGGGTAACTACATGAAGTCCTTGGCAGGCGCTTGGGACATAGTACAGAGGTTTCAGTTCAAAAAAAAATTTTGAATTGATTGTGGCGCCCAAGTCTGTGCCCAAACCAAAATAGTAATAATTACCCTGTGTCCTTACTGCTCACCAAAAAAAATCTCCCATTGTTGCAAGATATTTTTCTTACACTTATTTTTCTCACATATTTTATTGGTGAGCAGTAAGGACACAGGGTAATTGTTACTATTTTGATTTGGGCACAGACTTGGGCACCACAATCAATTCAAAAAAAAATTTTGAACTGAAACCTCTGTACTACGTCCAGAAATTCCATCAAATACTTGTAGCTAGGTTGTCAACTGTCAACTTTGCAGCCAAGCTTCAAACATCTAAATTTTAATGGAGACGCCATATCAGAATCCCTCCTTTCCTCCTTTTCTTCTCTTATTTGATAGCTTTCACTTGTGCCTTTCTTTATCTTTCAGAAAATCTGGCCATGTCATTTACAATTCCTGAAACTAAAATTTACGAAACTTTAAGTGAAGCTGAGAATGCAGCTAGAGAGTTTGCTGCTGGTCAAGGTGCCAGCCTCGTACGCTCTCGTTCAACCAAGGATAGTCACGGGGAGCTTGACCAAGTGTGGATTACATGCATTTATTCTGGGATATATAGAGCTAGTCGGCCATACATAACAGAGAAGACACATATTCAAAAACATACATTTAAACAATGTGATTGTCCTTGGAAGGCCAATCTAAAACATTACAGAGTAGAAAAATTAAATATAAAAGACTCTGAAAAATCCTTTAATGGAGAATTTGAAAGTGATCCACTAGCCCAAAATGGGTTTTTTTGTTTTTAAATACTATTTGGCATATAAACTTATTTCCTTTATAAAGCAGTTTTATTTTCACTCTTCCTTTTGTAGCAAGGACAAAATTCACCCTGAAGCTCATGAATTTATGTGGAAGTTGATTTATGGTTGTGTTTCTCATAATCATGCTTTGGATCCAACTCTTGTTGCTTATTCCCTGGACAGGGCCCTCACAAAAGAGCAACATAATACTGTTGAAGCTTTGTACCAAGCTGGAGTAAAGCCTAATGGAATACTTTCAGTATTACAATAACAGTATGCTAATGTCAAAGACACTTCCCAAGATATCTACAATGTAGTCAAAAATGTTCCTAATAAGAAGCTAGATGGTCGGACTCCCGTTGAGTTTTTATTATATTGGCTTCAAAAGGAGTATATCAGTCACAAGTATCAACTTGATGAAAACCATAGAATTACTCATCTGTTTTTTTCTCCTGGAGCCAGAATTAGTTTGGTTCAAAAATTCCCATATGTGATGCTAATAGACTGTACTTATAAAACTAATAAGTGAGTAGTAATTTCAATTCACTCAGCTCTTTGTCCCACCTAATGGTATTTTTTTAATTTCAGATATAAAATGCCTCTGCTTTATTTTGCTGTAAGCACCTGTACTGGGAGGATATTTTCTTTATGTTTCAGCTTTTTGAAACATGAAAAGGAAGAAGATTAATCTTGGGCACTGGAACAAGTAAAGAAGCTTATTTTTTAAGGCCAAATTTTCAATGTTATTGTAACTGATTGTGATAGAGCACTCATGAATGCTGTAGTAAGAATTTTTCCTTCACCAAAGCATTTGCTGTGCCAATGGCATATATCAACACTAACATCATTGCTAACTTGAAAAATAAAAAAAACGGAGTGAAACTGAATGGGAGCAATTCCTTCAGCATTGGAAAAATATTGACGCGTCAGTTGATGAAGTTGAGTATGAAGAACTTCAGTGCAAAATGTACATGATATACTCTCATGATATCATTAATTACTTGGAAACACAGTGGCTTATGTTCAAAGATCATTTTGTGAAGGCATACATTAGTCAGGTTTCTCATTTTGGTCAACTTGTAACATCACGGATAGAGGGGCAGCATGGGGTCATTAAGAATTGGATCCAAGGGTCCACAGGTGATTTACAAGTTGTAGTTTCATGGCTTATGCATGCAACCACAAGCCAAAAAAATGAAATACAGGCTGAAATTCTATACAATGGCTTGACTGATCCATCAATTCAACATCAAAGTAACTTTTGGATTCAGGTATCATTTTTATGTTGTACCATCTTTATATTATGTTTTAATTGATTTAAATTACTCTTTTGCTCTCAGGTTTGCCGTAAAATTTCTCATAAAGCACTGAGAAAAGTTCAAGAAGAATACACCAAATCACTCCATCTCAATTCTGCATCTCCACCATGCACAGGAACTTTCTGCACTACCATGGGCTTACCATTCTCTCATCAAATCAAGCAACTAAGGCAAAATGATAAAGTTCAACTTATCATGGAATATTTTCATAAGCATTGGTGGCTGAACAACTCTACTGTTTCAACTAAACACAAAGACCCTGAACCAGTTTCAACTAACAGTACACTCATGTGATTCATTGATTATTTTACAAATTTACCTCTTTGACATCAGCGAGACATAGGAGATGTACTCAATAAAATTGTTGAGACTGAGATTGTTCGAGAAATTCAAGAACCAGCTTTAGTTCAAAGCTCTCAAGGTGGGCCCCAAAAGAAAAAATGAGAAAAGCGAGATCCATCTGGTTTTGAGTACCATCTCAACACTCTGACTCACAATGAAACTTGTTCACAAAAATGCCAAGCTTGTGGAAAAACAGGCCACAACATTAGGACCAGCTCTAAGAACAAGCTCTCACAAAATAACAAAGTACAGCAGTTCCATCAACTACCAACTCCTAAACCAGTAAATATAGTCAGCTCATCAATGAAAAACTATCCAGAACTTCAGTTTTGTCTGAAAGATATTCAAGATGTTGCTCCTGATGAAAATTGTGGGTTTCCAGCTCTTGCAACTGCACTGGGCTCTAGATGGTCATGGATTTCAGTTTGCAAATCAGTGGTACGAAAAATTGTCTCCAACATGGATTATTATATAGCACTACTTGGGAAAGGTGAGACAGAAAAAATACTTGATCAGATTGATTCCTTTAACTCTCCAGAACCTCAAGATAAATGGTTTACAACACCATTTCATAGCTTGATTGCGGCTCACACTTTCATGCAACCAATCACTGTGCTCCAGGCAGGACATTATGTAAAAAACACTTCTCTTACATCTTTTCCAAAAAAGTTTACCAGCTGTGTAGAGCCATTAGTAATAGTTTTTGATCCTTTAGCTTGCCACTTTCAAAGGTGGATTTTATTGAAAAATTTACGCCTTTCTCCATTAAATCGTGGTTTTTATTCTTACAAAGAAGAGTCATCAGAAGTTGTTGCTTGGTGTGAGGCTTTAGATAGAAATTTAAGCCTTTGGTTTCCAGCTGAGGCAGCTGAAGAACAACAAAAGCGAAATTATGTAATTGATATTTATTGATTTATATGCAGGACACTTATGTTAAAGTAATAGTTATTTTTAATTTATGTACAAGATATCATCCACTGGATGATGGGGAACAGTCTGTAGGGGAGCATAGACGGTGAATATGAGAGATGATAGGGTGAGGGAGTAAAATGTGCTACCATATAAGAGAAGGAAAGGAAGAAAGGGAGGAATTCCAATACGGCGTCGCCATTCAAATTTGGAGGTTCAAAGCTCAGCTGCAAAGTTGACAGTTGAAAACCTAGTTACAAGTATTTGATGGAAATTTGGGACGTAGTACAGAGGTTGCAGTTCAAAAAAAAAATGAATTGATTGTGGCACCTAAGTCTGTGCCCGAACCAAAATACTAATAATTACCCTGTGTCCTTACTTTTGTGAGAAATAGGTTACACTCAGCTATGCTGCAGCTACCCTAGATATATTTGTATATAAAGCTTACACTAGCAAGTTACTTAAGTTTGAGCCTTCTAGAAATAACAATATAATACATATCAGATCTCCCTTTGCCTTAATAGGTTATGGGCCTCTATTAGTGCTCCGTTTTCATCCTTTACAACTTTCTTAAGGCTCCTTTTTTTTCTTCTCTCCTTTTTTCTCTACATTTCTACCTTTTCTCTTTTATCTATTTCTCTCTCTCATATCTATTCTATTCTCCATCTTTTTCTCAATTTCTCGTTTATTTGTTTTTCTTTTTTCTTTCCTTTTCTCTAATCTTCTTCTCTCTCTGTCTCTTTCAACAATTAGGTCAGCATCTTGGCCAGATCCTGAATTTTAAGTGCGGACGCGCATTTAATCCAAAATTTTCTTTTATTTCTTTCTGTCTTCTCTATCATTTTTTTCCTTCATCTAACTCTTACATCTAATATAATTAAAAAAAAACTATAATCCACCATGTCTTCCAACACAACACCAACCCCAGCAAACCAAGACCCACCTCCACATCAATCGACTACCAACACTCAAGCCTCCTCCTCCTCCACCACCAACCGCCCAATCGCTGGACAACCCTCTACCACTCAAACCCCTTCTACCTTGACATCTACGACTCGACCTCCTCCTACCTCAGCACCTACAGCCACCTCTGCTACCCCACTTCCCCCCATGCAACAAAACTTGGGATTCTGGGATCGTGACAAACGACTTCATGTTACTTAATCTATTGCCAACGCCAAGCAAGAACTCAAATCCTGGACCAACATTCTCAAAGCCGATGGGTCCAACTTTGATGCTTGGTACAGAGATGTCAAGATTATGCTGGACGAATACATTGACAATAGCCTCTACTTGGTACGGGTTATAGCTGAAACTGATATGTCAAAAGAAAAAATTGCTCACTCCATTGTCCTTAATTCAATCGCGCCTGAAATTAGGTCACTAGTCATTGATGCCAAACCTGTATCAGTTCTCTATCAAGAGCTCTATTCAAGATTCAATGTCCCAAGCAAAGCGTCTCAACTACACGCCTGGGACCAACTGGCTGGACTTAGCCTCAAAGACTTTGCCAATCCTACCCTTTTGATTACTAGGTTCAAAGAATGCATTGACTTTTTTAAGAACCATGGTTCACGTATCAATGAAGATACCGTCCTGGGAATCCTCCTGCAGCAAGCTATTAAAAGTGATCCAGTATTCTATGAGAAGGTTCTTGAAGACCAAGAACTCAGCATAAAATTTTCTGGCAAATACCCTTCTTACATGGAACTGCAAGGTGTTATGGAAAATGTGTGGGAATGCATGAAGGTTGGTAAAGCTCTAACGTCACAGCCTCTAACATCACCGTCTCTCTTGGTCTCACCTGATAATCCCATGGCACATGTAGCTGACGTCAACATAGGACCAACGGAAGTAAACAGTCCAAATCAACTTCCTACTGCAATGGCATCCAGACAACCCTTGTTCTGGAACTGCAATTCTCCAGATCATCTGCAATCCAACTGCCATTGACCTCCAGCCTTCAGTAAAAATAGAAGGCCCGTTATTCCCAATCTTGGTCCCTCACAAACATATAGGGCCTTCTACCCTGTTCTTGCTCCGATACCTATGTCTGCCAATTTTCAAAATACACCTACTGACTTGAGACAACCTAGAAGCAAGATGGATAGCTACAGACCAACATACCCGCGTCGACTTTATAGGAAAATATTGCCAGATCAACATTCTCAGAACAAAGTTGCAGCAAACCAAGCGCAAATTGTTGAAGTTATTGATGAGCAACCTATGGCTGCATTGGTTACGGTAGAATCACTACCAGCTTCCACATCAAATGAGACAGCAATGTTGGACTCAGGTGCAACTCATCATCTTACTGATAACAGTGAACTGATAGTTGATTTCAGACCACTTGCTCAACCAATTCCATTGACTGTAGCAACTAACAATGTAAATAACTTCATTACAGGCACAGGGATAATGCAGTTTACTGGGAAACATGGGGAGATTATTAATATTGGTCCGGTTCATTATTGTCCAAAGGCTATAGGTACTCTCATCTCTCTCGCAGCTTTACTGAATGGAAAGATGCTAATGAGTACTTCTGGCGATACTTTCAGTTTTTGGAAAGATGGATTGGAACGTCTGAAAGCCAAACATGTAAATAGATCATGGTTATTCCCTTCTCCTATATTACAATGAACATTTTCAAATACTAGTGAAACAGAACACACAATTTCTGTCCTTGACACTCCTTCCACAACACAGTACCCCCTACAAGCCAATGCATCCATCTCTATCTGAATTCCAGATGTCCCCTTACCTGTCATTGTTCAAAACAAAAATGAATCAGAATTATATGAGTGGCACTGTAAATTTGTTCATGCCAGCCTCAGACAATTAAAAAGGATGATTGCTGGAAAAATGGCTCACAGTCTACCAGACAAGCTTCCCCCTGGTGAAATTGTATGTTATTCTTGTAGAGTATGCAAAAGCAAAAAAAGATTCTTACTTGACTCTACAGGTCAAAATCCCGAAAAGCTTGGTATCATCACAGCGGATCTGATTGGTCCTCTAGAAGTTTCAACGTTCTGTAATGGCTTATATGCTCTTACCATTAGAGATATTGCAACATCATATGGAGAATGCCACATTCTAATGCAGAAATCTGAAGCTCCTGATATAATCATAAAGACAATTACTTGCCTAGAAAACCAAACAAACAACAATGTCAAAATTTTTTGTTCCAATAATGGCGGCAAATTTAAAAACAAAAAGTTGACAAACTTTTTTGAATCCAAGGGTATTGTGCATGAGCTGACACTACCATACTTTCATGCACAGAATAGGAAAGTAGAACGTTTCAACCAAAGCATTGAAGAGATGGGTCGCATGGTGCTACACGAAAGCGGACTCCCAAAATTCTTTTGGGGCTTTGCTTATTGATGGGCTGCCTATATCCTTAATTGCCTACCAAATGTCAACTTCCCGTCCATGACCCCTTTTGAAGCAATGTATGGTACCAAGCCCCAATTGGATCTTCTCCGAAAGTTTGGTGAACATGCCTTTGTTCACATTCCCCAGGAGAAAAGACAGAAACTAGACGACCGTGCAATATCATGTTTTGTAGTGGGTTATCCACAGGGTTCTAAAGGATGGCTCTTTTGGGACCCATCCCAGAAGAAACTTTTATCCTCAGGCTGGGACGTTTTTAATTCACCACAGAATCCAGCCCCACTCAACAAAATGTCCATTGACCATCTGGTAAATGCCTCCACCGCTAAGCCATCTGTCTTAGAACTTGGTGTTTTTTCCAAAGAACACAAATTCGAGGAACAAGAATTACTCACACATGAAATTGAACACAATTCAGCCTTCTTTGCCCTACCTGCTCCAAAAACTTACAAACAAGCCATGCAATCTATTGTTCTGGTACCCAAATCCACGGGTAGTCAGTCTCGCCTGTTCCACTCTCCAGTAGGAATGAGGAACAGGAGAGTGGGTCGCGGCACACTATATACAACTCTTGCTGTGTAACCTAATCTAACCTTTCATTCACTATAACACCCCCCCACATGGCAAGAACCAAGCAACTAAAAGACGGTAGAGAAAAAAGAGAAGAGAGAAAAAAATAATGCTTGAAATAGTATGGACAGAAGAAAAGAAAAAGAAAAGAATAAAAGAAAGTTAAGCGATACACAAGTCATTTAGTGCCTTTCTAATATTTATAGGTCCTAAAGGTTTTGTGAAAACATCTGCTATTTGCTCTGTACTTCCAATCCATGACAGTAAAACCTCTTTATCAAAAATCAATTGATTAACAAAATAAAAATCACGTTTACAGTGCCTAGTATCTTTATTAGATGAGCAATCATTACTGTTGCCTACTGTAGTTTGATTATCACAGAAAAAGTAAATAGGTTTTGAAAAATTAATAAAATCTTCTAATAAATTTTTTATCCATAAACCATTTTTAACTCCAAATGAAAGTGCCATGTATTCAGCTGTGGCAGTAGAAGGCGCTACCATCCTTTGCCGTCTTGAACTCCAGGATATCAGAATACCTAGCACTTTGAAAACAAAGCCATGAGAACTCCTATCATGTTCACATCCCCAGCTGGAATCAGCATAAACTTTTACAGAAACATCCTTTTCCATATTCGGAAAAATTTTAAGTGAATGATTAGCAGTGTTTGTGACATATCGAACCAAATGTAGTAACACTCCCCAATGATCTGAAGTAGGGTATCTCGCAAACCGTGCTAAATAATTCACTGCAAATGATATATACGGTCTTGTGCCCTGTGCAAGGTAACTTAAAGACCGAACAATGGAGAGAAACTTTGTAGAATTTTGTGGAGGGATAGACTTATCAGCAGACTTCAATTGAACTTTATACGGTAGGGGTGTAGTGGTGAGTTGTTTGGTGGGATTATGTTCAGCAATGATTTCTGAGACAAGTGCATGTTGTGAGAATATGTAACCTTCAGCTAATTTTTCCACTTTAATGCCTACTATTTGTTCAACATCCTTTTGCCATTTGACATCTACACAAGTGCTTAAATCTTGCCGTAATTGGGATAAGGCATGTAATGATGACAAAGCGACTATGCCATCATCAACATGCATCCATACCAATGACTTAGTCGATTCTTTGCTTAAGACGTATACAGAGGAACCAAACATTGAGGGTTGATAACCTAATTGACGCAATTTTGATGAAATGAATTTCCACCAGCACCTGGCAGCCTGTTTGGTTCCATAAAGAGCTTTGTTTAATTTGTAGACTTTGTCAGTGGAGCCAGTAACAAAGCCATCCGGCTGTTCAATAAAGACATCTTCATCAATTGGCGCATTCAGATAAGCTGATACCACGTCAAAGGAATGTAAATGCCAATTGAATCAAGCTGCAATTGTAAAGATAAGGCATAAAGACGTAAATGTTGCAGTAGGTGCAAAAGTCTCATTGAAATTTTTTCCATATTCTTGACGAAACCCTTGAGCTACAAATTGCGCCTTATATTTAATAGGCAAATTTGTTTTGCCATCTTTTTTCACTGCCAGAACCCAGCGCCCCCCCAAAACTGTAGTTGGCTTAGGCCAATCTACCAACTGCCAGACACCACAATCCGCAAAACTACCCAGTTCTGCTTCGCATGCCTGTTTCCAAAGATGAGCATCTGGCTGTTTTAATGCCATACGAATAGATTTTGGAGCCAAAGGGCACAACTCGTTACATTCATTTTGTATAGTAAAAGCAATTTTTTCTTGATCTTCTATTAATGTGTCAACTTTAGTGTCACCAAGAGTTAATGTATTGAGGATATAATCAAGATTGCCCTTCTGCGCAGAGTCTTGCAAATTTGGAGATGAATGAGGCGGTTTAGTGAGAGAGGGGAAAGTAGCAATTGCAGATTGAATCACCATTTTTCTGGATGGGTCCCAGAAAAGCCAGCCTTTTCCACCATCTACATATCCTATAACTAAACATTTACAGCCTTGTTCATCAAGTTTGTGCCTGTTTTGCTTTGGAATATGTACAAAAGCTACATCACCAAACACTCAAATAATATCCATCTGCGGTTTTACCCCAAACATTGATTCTTAGGGTGTTTTGCTGCCAGTGATAGTGTTTGGAAGTCAATTGTGAAGATATGCTGCCCAGAGAAAAGCAGCTCCCCAAAAAACTTTTTTCCAAGCCTGCTTTCATATAAAACAGAACAACCAATGTCTGAGACTGTCCTGTTGAAACGTTCCGCAACACCATTTTGCCGTGACAAATAAGGCATTGAATGTTTGAATTGAATGCCACGCTGTTCCAATAATTTCAAGAAGTGCACATTTACATATTCTGTCCCATTGTCTGAGGGAAAAGTTTTGACTTTATAGGAAGTTTTCTTCTCCATCAAAACTAGGAATCTAACAAAACAATCAAAGAAATCTAATTTTCTTTTTATTAACTCACTGACAGAGTAAGATGTGAAGACATCTCTGAAGGAAACTATGTAAAGGGCTCCATTGAAAGTTTCAACTTCAAAGGGACCCATTACATCCAAAACCACTAAGGAAAGAGGTTCAAGAATCCTTTCAGTAGGTAATAGTGACCCCACATTTATGTTTTTTGTGATTTTGCATGTTTCACAGTCTACCTCGCCATCCAGTAATGACGTTGGAAGACCCAATCCTGCTCCGGAAGATATAAGTTTTCAAATTACTCTAAGACTTGCATGGCCGAGTGCACCATGCCAGTACATTAGAGGATCCTCTTTCATAGACGGAGTCTTATGTTCAAGATGTGGCGGGTCAAGAGTAAGAGGGGGCTTAGCAGCCGGTGCTGATGAGTAAGGTGGAGTTATTTGGATTGAATTTCAGTCAAAAAGAGGGGCCAACTCTACAATCCATTTACTTTGATTGGTAAAGTAAGAGATAAATAATAGACTATCGTGTTTTGAGACAGAAACATTATTATAAGAATCAAACATAAATGTAGCACCCTTTCTAATCAAGGAAGAGGCCGATATAAGTGTTCTCAGGGCGATTGGACAGTAAAACACTCTGGAAACTCTAATATAATTATTATCGATCCCCTTTATCATAATAGAACCTATTGCTGTGAGTCGTGCTGGTTCATCTGATTTTGTCGCCACAATAAGAGGAATGGGATTTATTAGCTCTTGAAAATCAACAAACAAAGCTCGAACTCCACTTAAATGTTCAGTTGCACCCATATAAAATAGGCCAGAAGCACCATCTGAGGTCCAGGAGGTCGAGTGAACTGCAAGGGCAGTCGGCAATGTTTCCTCTGATGTGCTATCATCAAGTGATAAATTGGTAAATTTAGCTTTAGCTCTATTCATTGAACTTGCGGCATTAGAATTCTGACGAGCTGGATAGACTGGTTGATAAGAATACATTTGCTGGTTGGGAACAGATGATTGACGCTGATTTTGAAGTTGCACAAATAAAGGACCACATGCCAGCCATGGATTGAAATGAAGATGAAAGTCGCGGATATTACTTTTCCCAGTTTGAGGAAACTTCTGATGCATCGGAGGAGGATTACTTGGACGAGGAGGTAAGGGGCATGAGGCTTTCCAATGGTTCGTATTTCCACATCTAAAACATCCCGATCCTTTATAATTAGCACAGGCTGCGTTTGTTTCAGCAACTTCTTCAATCACCGGGTCAGGCATACCAGGGTAAAATGAAGGATCTGATTGAGCATGCATGGCAATAGCTTCGGACGTCGATGGAATCGGCTTTTTCATATTAGTGGCATTGAAAAGGTTAGTGACAAGTGTTTCAACTTCTCTCAACTTCAAACCATCTGGTAAGCTTTTCAGGCGCTGGTCAATTTGATTTATCATGGAAATCACAAGTTGGGAACCAGGTTCAATGGACACCATAAAATAGACAGCAAGCTGTTGATTGTTACCACCCTTATATCCTTTTTGGACTAATGTTTCAAATGTAGATTTCAGTTTTCCAAAATGAGTTGTAATGTCTGTGGAAGCCGGTGTGAAGAAAATCAAAGACATCTCAAGAAGTCCACTAACAATTGATCCACACGATATGATGTTATATTTGTCGACAAGAAATAAGAAAGCGTCATATGCAGGGCAAATTCTAGCAATTGATTCTTTATGAATATCTGCCACAGAATGAAGAATTATTTTGAATGCCAGTTTATCAATCGTAGGATTAAAAAGCGTGTCAGGAATGGAACCTTTCAAATAGTTTTTGTTCAAGAGGAAAGTGCCAAGGGTTCGTTCAATATTGAGGTGCCAGGCATTGTAGTTGGAACCATCTTCAGAAATGATTACACCATTCTTACTGAAGAGTTGGATCTCCTTGACAGTCTTGTAAAGGGGGTCTCCATGGAGTATAGCATTTACCAGCTCAGAGTGGCCACGGTGAACTTGCTCCTCAGGAACATGAGGCAGAGAATCCCGAGATTTACCTTTAGAGTCAGAGGTAGGAAGTGGTTGTTGAGAAGTAGAGGCAGACATGTTGGTAAAAGAGCCAGATGATGAGTCGGATGATTGATATGAAGGAGTAGATTGATGAATTGATTTGCTTGATCGAGTTGTGACCATACAGGAGAGGGTGTAAGGAATCAGGCAAGAGAAATAATTAATCAGAACACAAATAGCGGGACAAAATGGAGCTGGTGCGCAAAGAGAACTGGTTTAAATGCCCATAACCTATTGTGCCGGTACCCAAATCCACGGGTAGTCAGTCTCGCCTGTTCCACTCTCTGGTAGGAATGAGGAACAGGCGAGTGGGTCGCTGCACACTATATACAACTCTTGCCGTGTAAGGTAATCTAACCTAACATTCACTATAACACAATCCAAACAAGCAAAAGAGTGGCAAGACGCATGTGAATCAGAAATCCAAAATCTGACAAAAATGAACGTATGGGAAAGATCCAAGCCACCTGAAGGTGCCCGAATACTTGATGCTTGTTGGGTCTTTGCAGAAAAAAGGGATGCTAATAATTCGATCAAAAAGAGAAAAGCCCGATATGTTGCCAAGGGTTTCAAACAAGTCCCTGGCCTAGATTTCACGGACACATTTTCTACCACTACCACATTCATCTCACAATGCCTCATTCTGACAATAGCGGCAATCAACAACTGGCCAGTTCACTCCTTTGATGTCACCTCAGCATATCTTCACATTCCACTCAAAGAAGATCTATGGGTGAGGGATCCACTGGGTTTTGAAAAGAATGATTGTCTTGTTTTGAAGCTAAAAAAAGCATTATATGGAACGTGTCAAGCTGCCAGGTGTTGGTGGCAACATCTCAGTGGCGCTCTCCAAAAAGCTGGGTATCAAGTTTCAAAATACGACAGCAGCGTATATTTTCTAAGCAAATCTCACATTAAAACCTTTATATGGATTCATGTGGATGATGGTCTAGTCACAGGTGATTCTGAAGAAAGTTTGAAAACACTCGAGCTATGTCTCAAGCAGAGCTTATCCATCAAATGGGAAAATTCACTTGATTCGATCGTTGGGATATCAACAACCAGAGCAGACCCAGGATTCTCACTCCACCAAACACACCTTATAGAGTGTGTTCTAGCCTCTCATACTGGTCCTATATTTGGCAAGGAAACTCCCCTGCCGACTCACTTTAACCTAACTACGCCTTTGGATGATGAGCCTCCTCTTTGTTCAAAGGACTACCTCTCAATCATTGGTTTCTTAAGTTACATAGCTACCAGGACACGACCAGACATTTCTTTCTCAGTAAATCTCCTATCCCGCTTTGCAAAGTGTCCTCAATGTGAACATTGAAACGCGTTAGAACCTTTATTGGTTTCTTTATCAGCCACCAGACACAAAAAACTGTTCCTTGGCAAACAATCAAATCTCACTGGTAAACTAGAGGCATATTCGGATGCGAACTGGGGTGGTGAAACTTCAAGATCCACCGGAGGAATGGTCATCCTTCTACAGGGATCTCCCATCTTTTGGAGTTCTAAACGCATGCCTTGTGTGGCCACCTCTACCAGCCATTCTGAACTTATGGCCTTAAGTGCAACTACAAGAATAGGCATCTGGATCAAGAACCTGTTACATGAACTGATAGGCTTCTCGGAACCACTTAATCTCAAATGTGACAATCAGGCAACAGTAAAAATATCCTCGGACCAAGCATCGAACAAAAGAACCAGACATGTTGAGTGTGATTTTTTCTATGTTAATGAACAACTTTTCAAAAAAAAAGCGGATCTCATTTGGGTAGAGACAAGCAATCAATTAGCTGATGTCCTAACCAAAAGTTTGGGCAAAATTTTACATAGTGCGGCTTGCGAGAAACTAGGTCTCAGATGAATAGCATCAGAAACTAGTTTAAGGGGCGGGCTTATTTCCTTTTTTTTTCTCTTCTCCAATTTAACATTGATTTGTATGTACATACTTAAGCAATGGCGTTCTGCAGCTCGTTGAGGGGGCAGGTGTTGTGAGAAATAGGTTACACTCAACTGTGCCGCAGCTACCCTAGATATATTTGTATATAAAGCTTACACTAGCGAGTTACTTAAGTTTGAGCCTTCTAGAAATAACAATATAATACATATCAGATCTCCCTTTGCCTTAATACTTACTGCTCACCATTTTATTTGCCCATATTTATCTCGCACATATTTATCTTGCACATTTTACTATCCTTATGTCCCTCCCTAAAATAGCCACAACTTGCGCCATATATCCCCATCAGGGATATCCTACTTGGTGCGTAGTGCACTACGCGCAAAGTAAGATATTCCTAATGGGGATATCCAGTGCGAGTTAGGAATATTGTAGGAAGGGACATAAGGATAGAAAAATATGAGTAAGAAAAAAGGTTTTCGAAAACAATATGTGAGAAAAATAAGCGCAAGAAAAATATCTAGTAACCATGGGAAATTTTGTTTTTTTATTTATTTTTTTTTGTTTCCAAAAATTTGAATTTTTATTTCATTTTATATTTTTTTTTTTGTTTTTTTTCAATTTTTTTTCGGAAAAAGAAAATTCTCATGGTTGCGAATGATTTTTATTACACTTACTTTTCTTACATTTATTTTTCTGACCTTATGTCCCTCCCAAAAATATCCCCAACTTGCGCTGGATATCCCTGTCAGGGATATCTTACACTACAATAAATGTTCGTTTCGTCTTGGGGCGCAACAATGGCGCAACGATTATGCAACAGTTAAGTAACAATTATTTTTGGCACTTAAAGGTCTTAGGTGGGTCTTAAGTGCAAAAAACAATTGCTTTGCAACTGCTGCACAGCTGTTGCGTAATTGTTGCGCCCCATGGCAGAACAAACGTGTGCTGTAGTGTTACTTGGTGCGTACACTACCCACCAAGTAAGATATCCCTGATGGGAATATCCTGCACGAGTTGGGGATATTTTAGGGAGGGACATAAGGTCAGATAAATAAATGTAAGAAAAGTAAGTGCAAGAAAAGTAAGTGTAATAAAAATCATTTGAAACCATGAGAATTTTTTTTTTTTTTTTCAAAAAATAAAAAAATAAAAAAAAATAAAAAAATAAAAAATAAAATAAAAACATTATAAAAAAATAAGAAAAAAAATAAGAAAAAAATAAGAAAAATTTAAAATAAAATAAAATAAAATAAAATTATTTTTTTGAGATGAGAATTTTTTTTTCTTTTTTTTTTTTTTTTTTTTTTTTTTTTTTTTTTTTTTGAAAATAAAATAAAATAAAATAAAATAAAATAAAATTTTCCTATGGTCACAAGATATTTTTCTTACACTTATTTTTCTCACACATATTTTTTCTGCGCATATTTTCTGTCCTTATGTCACTTCCTACACTATCCCCAACTTGCGCATGAATATCCCCATCAGGGATAAACACAATCCTTCTTCTTTTTTCTTTTTCTTTTTCTTTTTCTCACATTGTGTTTTTCGTCGATAAATAAAGTTCACCTAGAAACTCTCATAAATTATTACTTTTATATATATCTTTTTGGTAATGTGACTCTTGTACCATCAAGTTAAAATTAAAGTTAAATTGATGAGTAACAGACTTTTTAATTTAGTGACCATGATACTTTTTCTTTTCATATTCATGATAGCCATATTTACACCAACACCCACTCAAGCTTCAAATGAACTAAATGGACATGAAGTTCATTACTAATCTCAACGGATTTTTAACCAATTTTTACAAAAGAAGGGTGAGAAAGGAAACTATTGTAAGTAGAATTTGATTTCAATTGCAATGTTTTTGTTTTTTTCTGGTAACAGGAGCGAAAATACTTACTGCTCATTCTATACCATTACAAAATGAAATCATAACATAGAGGCATTCACTTGTGTAACTTGCTTGATCTTGAAGGATAGTAAGTAATTATATATATATATACTTTTACATATCCAATAAAAAGTCGTTCATTATGGTAAACGACCCGATAATAACAAAATCTAAAAAACAAAAACAGGAATAGATATCGCTGAAAATTGTGTACTTCTTCTAAACGCAAACGATTGGGATGGACCCCGTCAAAAGAACACAACACCTACAATATAAAATTGTTTAGCCTATTCTGTTCGATCAAGTCACTTAAGTGAGAACTAATATACTCCATTGTTGTGTATTCATAAATATTATATTACAGTCCTAACACAAATCCAATGGGAAAAAAAAAAAAAATTCAATATATGTATGTGTTCAGATTGTTTTGGTCGTGATAAAAAATTCTATCATTGTGAACGACTTTCTAAACCAGCTGGTAAGTCTCTTTAACTCTCTCTCCCTTGGATCAGTACAAAAAAAAAAAAGAAAAGAAAAGAAAAGAAGAAATATATATATATATATTCAAAAAGAAACTTCTCAATCTAAAGATGATGAATGGTAGTCTATATAATCTGCTATGATCCAATTGATCTCAATCAAAGGAGAATAAATCAAAGTTTCACTGCGGGCAAAAACAGTGTCACGTTTACGTTTCGAGTGGCAATGTCCAGCAAGCAAAACGAGACATGATGTCTCGTGGTAAAACAGGACATCTGATCTCACATATGTCATGCATGTTGCTTGTAGAGGGGGGGGGGCGTCATTGAGTCGTGCGATGTGTGTGTGATGTATGTACGCACTGAGAGACAGTTGCGTGATTTCATGTCACGTAACTTTTTCGTGACATGGGCTCCCGCACTTTGTCGCGTTTCATTGCGGGACATTGCCACCAGAAGTGCAAGCGTGACCCAGTTTAGCCAGCATTGTATCTATTAAAAGGTATTGTGAATCATACCCAAGTATTATCTCTTTTTGGTAATTAGAGTTCTGATTATATATATATAAATATGCACATTTTAAGAGAGAAAGATAAATACTTCAAATTGACTGGTTAATCAAAAAACTTGACCTATTAATCAATGTCTTTCAGAATATAAGAACACACATCAAACTAATAAAATAATGATAAATTAATCATTAAATGGCCACCAATAACAACAAGAACAACGACTGCAGTAATAATAATAACAGTAATGATACTATCATCATCTTCATCATCAACATTGTTATTACTTTATGATATAAACCTTTTAGTTATAAACAAAATGAAGGATTATTTAAGCATTAATGAGTATGACAGATAAAAGTCAAAGGAAGAAAAGTTTATGTATCATCAACCACCGAATTTTTACGTAGTGTAGTCTTTGATGATAGATAACTACTAAACTTGACCTGACTTTACTCTCAAAAAAGTCTTCAGCCACCTTTGCCTCCTCAAAAAAAACCCCTTTTTCACAGACTCCCATCAGCCTTCAATATCTTGACAAGTAGCTCCAGCCACTGGCACGCCATCAGGATCAGTCAAGTCCATTTCAAGTACTTTCCACCAACAAGATACATTAGCTTCCTCTTTCCATATACGCATAATATCATTCGCAATAAAATCAAAATTATCTGTCGCCAAACAAAGTACAGTGGGTCCTGCTCCAGAAAGACAGATTCCTAGTAAGCCAGGATGAGTGTCTGGAGTAAGCGTGCTCGTGATAGTGGGTAACGCGGGAATCTAAAACAATAATAATTAATTAATAGAAAAAAATAATAAATAAAGTGAGGTAAAAAGAGAGGAGAGATAGATGCAAGAATATATATATATATATATAAGAAAAAAAAGATAGAGAAGAGGAAAAAGGGCAGGAAGAACTCACCAGAGATTTACGATAAGGCTGATGAATGCGATCTTGCATAGCATGGTATATGAGATGAGGATCAGGGGGAGACTGACGAAGAGCAGTTGTTAAGACGGCTAATCGTTGGAGATTAAAAACCTGATACCATCAAAAGAGATGAGATAAGAGAAAAATTTAAAAAGAAAAAAAGAAAAAAAGAAAAAAAGAAAAAAAGAAAAAAAGAAAAAAAGAAAAAAAGAAAAAAAGAAAAAAAGAAAAAAAGAAAAAAAGAAAAAAAGAAAAAAAGAAAAAAAGAAAAAAAGAAAAAAAGAAAAAAAGAAAAAAAGAAAAAAAGAAAAAAAGAAAAAAAGAAAAAAAGAAAAAAAGAAAAAAAGAAAAAAAGAAAAAAAGAAAAAAAGAAAAAAAGAAAAAAAGAGGAGGGTAAGAGGGGAACCAACGAACCACATCATCTCTAGAATAATGGGACTGAAGGACTTGACGAGCGCTGTCAGTGGAGACTTCGAATTCAGGTACGACGACTAAACATTTGATTTGAGATGACCAATCAAGTTTAACATAACGAGCGATATTTTTAGGAGGAGGATCGATCAGATGAAAAGAATGAATATGATTTGGGAACTCGGGAATAGATTGAGTTTGTTGTAGATTTGAAGTATAAGTAGCAACGAAACCACCGACGAGTGCAGCGGTAACGTTTTCAGGATGACGTTCTACGATGAGAGCATAATCGAGGATTTGTTGATCGTCCAAGTTAAGATTCGCAAGACGGTTTGCGAGAAGGATTCCAGCAATAACGGCAGCAGCAGAAGAGCCCAGGCCACGACCAAAGGGAATCAGCTGAAGGACGGTGATCTTGAGATGCGGAGGAAAGGAGGGAACGTTGTTAGATTTGAGAACATAGAGAGCGACGCGAGTGATGATATTCTGGTGAGGATCAGCGAGTACAGGAGAGTGATGAAGTGGATGAGGATAGAAGATCGAAGGACTGCTGGAGTGGGGCAGATGGCTGGGTGGAGGACGAGTGTCGATGTGGATGTCGAGATAAAGATTGAGGGCGAGTGCAAGGACGTCGAATCCAGGGCCAAGATTGGCAGCACTGGCAGGGACTCGGATTCTGAACTGGATGGCAGCCATTGCCCACCCAACACTGTCTTCCTTCCACTTGAACACCATCCCTTCCTCTTCATCTCCATCTACTTGGCATCACTCGTCTTGCGCACTCTTCTTTCAAGCGCTCTAGTCCCATCATTACCAGTTATGCGAACTCACTTGTATTTTAAACACTCATCCCAGTCAACATCCTTTACTTAAATGGATTTTAGTCAATCCTCATCACTCTTGACCATATATATACACTACTTCTTAAGCTTTCCAGTAAAGAATACAAATATTGGATTATGTCCTACACCACAAAACTAATCCAACAATTTTATGCAAAGAAAAGTAAAAATATTAAACACACAAACTTAAGATAGAAAATTCGTACTAAGAAGATAAAAAGTTAGTGATACTACTCCAATATTAAGAGTGCAGAAGAGTCTTTCATTCTTACTCATATCTTTATGGCTGCTACTCACTTTTTTTTATTTTTTTGAATGCCCCTATAATCACGAGCGCCATCTGTACCACGCAAAACACCACTGGTTTAGGGTTACTTACTTCACGAAATAGGTTTCGGCCGATTGCCTACCCCAGGACCTGGTTTCCCTCCTCCCCCAGGACCTGGCCACCCCCCTCCCCCTTTCCCATTACCTGGTCCCTCCCCTCCCCCTCCCCCATTACCTGGTCCCTCCCCTCCCCCTCCCCCATTACCTGGTCCCTCCCCTCCCCCAGAACCTGGACTCCCCCCTGCTTCCAAGTCCCTTTTCACAAGACCCACGGTTTCACTAAGAAAACCTGCAACCTTCTCTGATCCCGTGGTTGGGGTAGACGCATGCGTATTATGATCCCTTATTTGGCGAGCGACTCTATTTTATATTTAAAAAAATATTTTAAAAAAAACAAAAAAAAAAAGAGTTTTGTTAATTCACATTGGTACGGCAAGAACAATAACTTTTAGCCCTTTTGTCATTTTTTGTGAACTTTTTTGTACCGTGTGGCACTTATTTGGTTGGGTTTATAAGCCAAAAAAGCCTAAAAACTACTATTCAAGGCCGAAGTAGTGCTGAGCCAGGCAAGAAAAGTCGTAAAAAATCTTGGAAAAAAGGCCAAAGATTTATGGTTTAGCTGTAATTATAAAAAGGACAATAAACTAACAAAGATGATCCAGTAGAGTTGGAATGTTCACCATCGAACATATCTGCTGTAGGGGCCATCCACACTTGAGGAGCCAAAATTATCAACATCAAGAAAAGTGTAAAACTGACAGTTGATGAAAGCATGGTGATTGGGTTAAATTTATTTTAAAGAAAAGGATGGATATATAATCTGCCAGGGTTGGTGTTAAGAATTTAGGAGGATTTTATAGCAAAACTTAAAAAGCTTGCCGGTTTTTCGTCTCCCATTCCCCGCCAAAATTATGAGTTTGAGTCGCTTTTGGCAGGCAATCACCGCAAAAAATCAAGTGGCACCTGCTAGCAGGTGCTTATCCCTATATTTAGCTTTGATTTAAGAGTAAATTTGATATGATGTTGCACGAGATAGTGTGCTCATTGTTTAGTGCACAGTCTTTCCAGAAGAATTACATCTGAGCTGAAATTGAATTAAGTCAAAGATAGGGATTGGCACCTGCTATCAGGTGCCCATGGTTTTTTTCTGGTAAATAAGTAGCAAGAAAACCATCATAAGCTTTTCTGGTTTAGCTGTACAGAAAAACCACAAAGACTTTGCCGTTTTACCAAAAAGTTTTTACTACTTTTTCGCCTGGGTCAGAACTATTCTGACCTTAAATAAGGAGTTTTAGGCTTTTTTGGGTGATACATCCAACATGAAAAATGCCACGCCAGTAAAAATAATGCACAATGAATGACAAAGGAGCCATGAATTATCTTTCTTGCTTGATATAGGAAGGTACAGCCATTTTAGAAACGGTTTGTGCGAAAACAAATATTGTGGGACAGAGTTTCCCAGCACTTTTAATGCTAAAATCCCGCAGGAAATGGCACTAGTGACAAATCCTCAGCGTTTTTGTACAAGTTTTAGGTTTTTTTGATAATAATCTGACAGGATAGGTCAGATTTTTGCGCCAAAAGTGCTAAGTGACTCTATCCACAATTTTTTTTTTTGAACAAACTTTTTCTCATATGGCTGTAATAAGAATAGAATGTATAGTGAATAGGCAAACTTAAATTATACGTTTTTATGTACAGCCACTTGGGAAAACCTTGCTCTTTTTTTGCCCCTCATCCACAGCCAATAGCAGTTAAAACTCTTGTTTTTGGAGGGGAGTGGAAGGCCAAAACACAGCAAGCTTTTCCCAAACAGCTGTATAAGTCTAAAATGAAATATCATTTGGTACAGCCATACCAAAAACGCTTCGTGCAGTTTTGCAAAATATCCCAAAACCTTTAGACAGATCTGTTATGTATAGTATAATAGCTTAGTGATTATTAAGTACATAAGTTGTATATAGTCTATGGTACAGCTGACGCGTCTAACTCCGGTTCACTCTGGACAAAGCGCTGACACTGCTACCATAGGTGAGTAATGAAAACTATCGGTTCACTCCGGACGAAGCGCTGACACTGCTACCATAAGATCAATTGACATTAGACAGGAATTTCAACTTCCATTCACCGAAAATTTGTCATTTTCACTGCCAAATTTCAATTATTTAGTCTAAATGTTTTTTTTTTTTTTTTCATTTTTTGCATAGGTGCACCAAAAATGGATTCTGTTGGAGTGAGGTGGAGTAATTATCTCACGGATGATGTAACGTGCAGTAGATAATGTGAACCAGATGTTTAATTACCAGAATATACAGAATACCTTCAGTCAGTAAATTATTATACCGCAACCCGGGATAGACTAGGGTAAGTCTCGTCGGTCTCTACTCCGGAATGGATAACATTACTTGTACTAACCTATTATACCGCAACCCGGGATAGACTAGGGTAAGTCTCGTCGGTCTCTACTCCGGAATGGATAGAGACCACCCGAGTGCGGTAGGCTAACTATATACATACGGGTGACAATGTGCCCTAACCTAATTTGTACCTATCATTTCTCTTATGTTCCAACACCCCTCCACACATTGTTGACCGTATATAGTATATAGTTTAGTAAAAGTAAAAAAAATGAATGTAACGAAAAAAAATAAAGATAATAGTGAGAATGATAAAAAAATAAAAAAAATCATATGACTAAACCCATTTCTCCTACAACCTTTGACATATTAACACTGTTTAAAGACTTTGTCATGCAGTCAGCAATTTGTGATTTACCGGATATCCAGATCAAGTTTAATTTTTTTTCAAAAATAAGTTGGTTCAAGAAGTAGAAATCCCTTGTGGCGTGTCTTGTGTCCTTGTTCGACGGTCGATCATTGCCAATGTCCACTGCAGTGTTATTGTCGCAATATAACTTAACCACAACATCATGTCCAGTGAAATCTTCTTCTAGATTCCTAACCCACAAACCCGTCCTTGCCCCCATCCCCAGTGCCATGTATTCAGCATGTGAGGTAGCAAGAGCAACTGATTTTTGTCGCTTTGCCATCCAACAAACTGGTACATGACACACTCGTATCACATTTCCGTGTCCTGCTCTCCATCCCTCACCCCTCCATGCCGCATCTGCAAATACCTCTATTTCAACTGGACCTTCTTTATTCGGAGCAATTTTGAATTTTAGATGTCTGGTTTTAGTAACGTATTGAATTAGTTGATTTAGAGCGATCCAGTGGTCCTCATTTGGATGACTTGCAAAACGCGCCAAAAAGTTCACCGAAAAACTGATATCCGGTCTCGTCCCCTGAGCAACATAACTCAGAGCGCCAATTCGTGATAAAAATTCGGTTGCGCGAATTGCAGGCTTTGTTGTGTCAGCACTCTGAAGGTTACACTTGTAAGGCAATGGTGTGTTAGACAGTTTTTGAGATGGGTTGAAATTGTCGATAATACGTTTAATCAGTGTGTGTTGTGATATTAAGTAACCCTCATCATTTTTTTCGACTTTTAGTCCTACAATTTGATTCAATTCATCTTCCCATTTAATATCTATGAAACTTTTCAGGTCATTTTTTAGTTTTTCCAGTGCTTCAAGACTGTCGCTAGCTACAATACCGTCATCCACATGTAGCCAAATAGCAGCAGAGTGAGTCTGTGAGTGAATAACATATACAGATGAATCAAAAAAACTCGGTGAGTAGCCTAGACCTCTGAGTTTTTCAGCAATAAATTTCCACCAACAGCGCCCAGCTTGTTTGGTCCCATATAATGCTTTTTTAAGGCGGCATACCATTCCCGAATGTTGTTCAAAACCCTCTGGTTGACGTACATACACTTCTTCATCAATTGGGCTATTTAAGTATGCACTTACTACATCAAAAGCTCTTAAATGCCATCCATGTCGAGCAGCCAGGGTCAAGAGTAGGCGTAACGAAGTGAAGGTGGCCGTAGGTGCAAATGTCTCTTCAAAAGATTCTTTATATCTTTGGGCGAAACCTTGCGCTACAAATCGTGCTTTATGTTTAATTATTTTTCCGTCTGTATCCCGTTTGTAGGCAAAAACCCATTTGCCTCCTATGGTATTTTTTCCGGCAGGCAAAGGCACTAAATCCCAAACTTCCTTGTCGTGTAGAACTTTCATCTCATTTTTACAGGCAGTCTCCCAATCAATAGCATCAGTTGCTTTCATCGCTTGTTTGTATGTTTTCGGAGCTGATAATTCTTCATCAGTGCATTCATTGTGTATTTTGTCCGTCAACATATCCTGATCTTTAATTGTCTCATCCATCGAGAAATCACCCAACGTTAACGAATTCAATAAGAAAGGAATTGATGCCTTGTTTTCTTTTTGCTTCTCGGTAGGTGCTTTCGTTGATTTTAATTCTTTAATCGAAGGGAACACTGCTGTTGCTGATTGGATTACACATTTTCGTTCATTATCCCAAAATAACCACCCTTTTCCTCCCTCTACATATCCAATCACCTGACATTTGATGGCCCGCACATCTAATTTCAACCTATTTTCTTTGTGTATATGAACAAAAGCTGCTTCGCCAAAAATGCGTAAGATATCTAATTGAGGTTTTCTGTCAAAAAGCGCCTGGTATGGTGTGATGGTATTCGTAATTTTATTTGGGAGTCGGTTGTGTAAAAACACTGCCCATAAAAAAGCAGCGCCCCAGAAACTCTTATCAAGTTTACTGTCAAAAAGTAAGGTTCTTCCAATATCAGCAATTGTTCGGTTCAGGCGCTCAGCTACACCGTTCTGTTCATGATGATAAGGCATAGCATGTTCCCATACAATACCGAATTTTGTGAGGTAGGATTGCAATTTATTGTTCACATATTCGCCTCCATTGTCAGAACGCAGGATTTTTATCTTCTTCCCAGTCAAACGTTCCATTTTCACTTGAAAACGCACAAACGTGTCTGGTACCTGCGACTTTGAAGTTAAAAGTTCACAAACGGTATAACTCGTTGCAACGTCTCGGAAAGACACAAAATACAATGCATTATCAAAAGTTGGTGTTTCAAATGGCCCCATCACATCTGAAACTATAATTTCCATAGGCTCTGGTGCTCTCTCCGTACCATTTAACATCGAGGAATTTAGACTTTTCGCAACTCTGCATTGGTCGCAATGAATATCTCCGGGCGGTAAAGAATCTGGTAATCCTTCTGCTGCTTTGTGATTTATCAGTCGCCTTATAACCCTCATGCTAACATGTCCCAACGCTCTGTGCCAATGCATAAGAACAGGATCGTTCCTATCCATTCGCTCAGAATCAGGACCACATGGAGGGTCAAGTGAGATAGGATTGACTTGTGCACTTGGAATAGCCCGGTACGGTGAAACAATAGAAGTTGCATTACACATAGGATTAACACTGTTGTAAACTAACTCTACGTTCCATGATTTTTTATTTGAAAATATCCCCTTAAATAAAATTTCATCTCCTCTTAATATATTTATATTATGATGCTCATCGAACCTGGATGTAGCGCCCTGTTTGATTAAAGACCCAACAGATAATAAAGTTCCCGTCGCATTAGGGCAATAGAATACTCGTCTAATCAAAATATCCTCAGTAACACCTCGTACGGCTATTGCTCCGATGGCTGTCAGGTATTCCGGTTCAGCAGATTTAGTCGCAACAAGAAGTGGAATGGGATGTGTCAGATCAGTGAGCCAAATGAACAGGTCTTTATTGCCGCTTACATGCTCTGTTGCACCCGTGTCTAATAAGGCCGTAGCTTCATCAGAAGTCCAAGCTTTTGTATCAACTTTGAGAGCTCTCGGTAAAGGTTGTTTATCGTTTTCGTCATCATGATCGATGATTTCCACAAATCTTGCCTTCCCTTTTTGTTTGGGGTACACTGGACGATAATGGTCAGATTGTGTTTTCTCGGAGTGTTTCGGATTCAAATCGCATTTACATGTGGGATTACAGTAAAAGGTGATGTTGGAGTTTGGTTTAGCTTGGAATTTAGAGGATCGTGATAAGGAAGGACATTGCGACCTCCAATGGCCTTTTTTACCGCAATTGAAACATCCCGTGCCTTTGTAGTTTGAAAAAACGGCGTTTAGGGATACCATTTCTTCAACGACAGGGTCAGGTGTGTCATCATCGTAAGGCAATGTTAAAGTATTCATTGCTGATACCAATGTTGGTTGGTTTGTTGGTTTGCGAAGCATGAGAGTGTTGTGATGATTAGCGGCAATCTGCTCTACTTCAGCTGACGATAATTCGGTACTATCAGTGCGCATTCGCAAATCGATGGCATTCAACACTTCGGTGGACCAAGAATTGGAACCTTCGAAAGAGAAACTTAATAGCAAGTTTATAAAATTTTCGAGGTTAAGTTCAAAACCTTTTGCCATTAACTCATCGATCTTTGTACGTAAGAGGGATACATGCTCAGATAAGTTATGAGATTCGGGATTAAATTTCATGGCAATGATTTGTTTCAGCGTTGTTAGTTGTGAAGACATTGATAACACGTTGAATTTGGAAGCTAGGAAGTTGTAGACAGAATTAGCCGGTTTCATGTTCTTAATCCTGTCACGATGCACGTTCACCACGGAATGTCGTATCGCTACAAGAGCTAGTGCGTCTACTTCATTATCCAGGTGGGACTCAGGTATGGCATTAAATAAATACTCGGGATCCCGTAAGTAGGTTTGCATTGCTTCCGAAATGTCCCTTTTCCAATGATTGAAATTCGTGCCACTAGCATCAAGACGAGTACACTTTTCAGCTCGTTTTCTGAGTTCTTCTTCATACTTATAATAATGTTCGCCCCGAAGTAAGAATTCGATTCCTTGGTGAGGAGCTCTTTCGGATTTCGCTTTTCCTTTATTTGTGGAAGATGCCGATTGTTCCATGATGTTTTCAAGATGCGTCAATGATAACGCAGATAAAGATGGTGAAGATGATGATGTTGGTGATGTTGGTGGTGGGAATGGTGATGATGGTGACGATGGTGATGATGTGTGTGTGCCGGATCTCGTAAGTACCATCCAAAAATGAGAACTGCAAGACTTTTACACGGTAGGTAAACAAAGGTATGCGCAGCGCAACTAAATGCCCATAACCTATTATACCGCAACCCGGGATAGACTAGGGTAAGTCTCGTCGGTCTCTACTCCGGAATGGATAACATTACTTGTACTAACCTATTATACCGCAACCCGGGATAGACTAGGGTAAGTCTCGTCGGTCTCTACTCCGGAATGGATAGAGACCACCCGAGTGCGGTAGGCTAACTATATACATACGGGTGACAATGTGCCCTAACCTAATTTGTACCTATCATTTCTCTTATGTTCCAACATAAATATCATACTTGAATTAATAAGTAGAGTAGTAAATCATATTCTCACCTAGAATATACCTGTTACGGACCTAGATCCTTATGTACTTAGCTATCAACTATATCTACCTGGAGACACGTCATCACTGGTTCCTCCGGTTCTATCCGGAGTCTAGCTAATGCCGTGTCAACAGGTAAAGTAATACATATATGGTTCTATCCGGAGTCTAGCTGATGCCGTGTCAACAATACCAAGTAACTTCAGTGAGAATATGATCTATCTCATACAAGCCATTTATATAATAAAATAAGGATTAAACTTAACAGTGATGTATAGTTCTGTATCCAATAGTAAGCATAATGTGTATTATGAATGACATGACAAGAGCATCCACACTTGTTCGGTTGTGTAACTCCCGCTTACATGCATATTACTTCTGAGTTGCACAAATTTATGATATCATTTGTCAGCCAGGCTATACCAGGAGCCCAGAAAATTTTATGTAAATTTACTGTAACTAAAAGTGGGCGTAAAAATTTGCTTATTATGTATATAAATTAATCTTATATTGCATAATGAAATGATATAATTATTTTATTAAATATATATAAATATTATATTAACTTTACTATTATATAAATTATTTATACATTTAAATTAAGCATGATATATATTCTATAAATTATGGCACATTTTTTATGTATTTAATATATAAAAATTTATAATTAATTAATTATAAACATATATTATAAGTATAAGTGTAAAAATTGACTTATAATGTAATTAAATTAATTAATCAAATCTATATATTAAATAAAACTTTTCATACATTTTTAAACAATAATATAATGTCTGTTTTGGATTCCTTTTCTCACAGTTCTTATGTTTCAAGCTTACTTAGTTACTACTATTTTAATTAACTAGTTTGGGAACTTATGGTGGGAAAATTAGTTACTTATTCTTGGGTTTAGCTAATTGTTTCATGTTTTTCTCTTAATATCTATGTTTTATTTCTATTCTTTTATATTCATGTTTTAGCTTATTACTATTTTGTATATACTGATTTGTGGCCCTTCAGAGGTCCCCTGGTCTATAAAAGGGCCTTGGGTAATCCCCTTTAGCCCATCACTTATTACACTCAATTTTTTTAACATATTTTTAAATTATAACATGTTTACTTTATTTTTATTAGTATTATAATTCTAGTTTAAAGGTAAATAATTATTCTAAGGTTGCAGTAAGTCTATTAATAATAGTAATTGTTTGTCACGCATTGAAGATGGTACTTACTTAAATAAATATATTATAAATTAATAAAACCTCACTGTTGTGTCAATCTTAAGAAATCGTCGTTGCAACTTTTTTAATTAACTCAATTATTTTATTAATTTTATTTCCCTAAACCTCTTCCCATTTTTCTCTTCCTCCTCCCTATTTTCTCCACCTTCTTCTCCTTCTTCTAGACAACTGGCTTATAATTGGAAGCCTTTCCAAACAACAACGACAATACGCCACCTTGCGACGAACGACATTGCGCATGGTCCACCCAAGCCAAAAAGAAAATTTTTTGCTGCGACCATGTTTTGAACTTGGGTTCAACTTTTTAGGTTTATATTAGATTAAATAATATATAATTTTGAAGTGATTTCTTGATCACTATAGTAAGTTAAACTTTGCACCTCTCACTTATATTATTAAATTTTTATTGCAATAACAGTGATTGTGGCTTAATTGCTGATTCACTGAGTGTAAGTGTTCAAAATTTTTTTTAATTTTTTTTATTCCTAGTTGACCATAAAAGAGTAGTACTCTTAGTCCTAGAAGATCTTTAATTTTTAATAAATTATTAAATTAATTTTATTAAAATATTTTTGATTTATTGGTTGACCATAATAGTACTCAGTACCTAGTCCCAATATTACCAATTTATTATTTTTGGTATTATTATTTTGGTTGACTTATAAAACTTTGTTGGTTGGTCCCATTATTATTATTGTTATTTCTTAATAAACAATTGTATTTACATATATTTGTATTACATTTTTTGTTAATTAATTAATTTTTGAATAAAAATTTAAATTTTTTGTTTTGTTCAAAATTCAATTATTTATATTTTATTTTGATAATAAAAATTTGAAACATTAAAATAATTTTGATTCTTTGTTCACAGTTTCAATGTCCAGTAGTTTGGCTAACAGCATGGATAACCTACATGTGGATGAGATTGAAGGGGATTGTCAGCTGGGCTACTAGACTTACCTGGTAAAACAATTAATTATTTTACTAAGGTGAAGCCATGCCTTTTTAAAATACTTATTAATATTTAATTATTTAACATTTACTTATATATTACTTACAACAAACTAAGCTAATTATATTAAGTAGTGTAAATAATAAATTTAAGTAAGTGTCCCATACATTTTTACTCCCTAACACCGTGCTCAATAGTACAGTTGTTTGGGAATAAAAATTAATAATAAAATTATAATAAAAAAACCTTAAGATTATTATATTACTTCATTGAGAGATCTGGAATTCTGTGAAATTAATATAACCAACCTAATTGTGATGTAATTAATTGTGACAGTCCAAGGAGCTCATACTTTATTACTAATAAAATTGATGCCCTTGTTGACGTACCAATTAATTTATTGTTATGTCATATATATACTCCTTTTAGTCATCTTCTTTCTCACATTCTTACAGTAGATGGTGTAGATTCTGTGTCTTTGTTTCCCTCATGTTTTGCCTATAAAAGGCCCTCACTTTTGCGCTTTTCAGAACATTCTTTACTTATTTTATTACAAATACATAAAAGACTATTTATTACCATTTTAGTATTTACATTAAGCCATAAATCTAAACTATTAAATAAAATAGTAATTATCCCTTTACCTCTTTAAATTATTTGAGTAAAAAATCTTTAAAAGATAAGAGAAATACGTACACATTTTGAATCCTTTGAAATCCACTATTGCGGTCCTTGAAACTCCTTGAAAACTCTTCTAGACTTGAAGGACCACCCAACAATTGGAGGCCTTTCCAAATTGTCAACGGCGCATCAATTACTTGAGGCCGGAGAACGTGGGGACCATTTCCATTCAAGGTATCTATAAGGACGAGTGAACGATGAAAACGACAAACATCATATATCACATGACTAAAATTTTTGCTGCAAACGGGAATCAAACCGCACTCCAAACCTTAGGTTCATATATTGACTAAATGTCTTATATTTTGTGATAATTATTGAAATTACTATTTGTGGGTCACTTAGCACTCTTCACTCTCTATGTATTTCCTTTTTACTCAGCACTCTGTAAGTGGAATTAATTTGCTCATTTAACAGGGGGAGGTGTCTAGTAAATTGGAATTAATTTTTTTTGATTATTTATTTTATTTTTCCTAGTTGACAAAGATAGAGCAATTGTGTTCTTAGTCCTAGAGGTAATAAATTATATTTTAAAAAATTATTATTCATTATAATTTTCAGTTGACTCTTGTCCTGATATATTTAAATTTTATTTGTTCCAGTTGAAAAATTGTCCTGACAATAAATTTTTTCTTAAAAATTCATATTTAATATTTCAGTAGACATTAAGTCCTGTTAATTATTAAATTCTCAGTTGATTTAAAATCCTGATAATAATTATCATAAAATTGTTAATAAGAAATTTTAATTTAATTCTTCAGTTGATTATTATATAATCCTGGTTTTAAATTGTTTTGAATTAATAAATTGATTTTTATTTTAGTTGATTTTATCCTGAAAAATTTTATTTTATTATTTTTCTTTTAAATAAAAGTAAAAATACAAACTAATTCATCTTATTGTCTCCCTCCCTCATTTCAGTAAAATTTAGAAATGACTGATCAAGGTGTCTCTGCTGCATGTGAAGAGGAATTGGATTTAATTGATTATGATGAGGCTACTTCTGTGAGTTCTCATTTAACTAGAAAATTATCTCAAATTAATCAATAATTTCCCCAATCAGGATGTAGAAATAGAGGAAGTGGAAATTCTGGTAGAAACAACTCAGGAACAGAAACCTGTAATAAACCCCCCAGAAGAACTTTGAAAAGGCTTCAAAATAAAAAAGATGCCACTAACTCAACAAGTAAAGAACCTTTTAACACACATAAAAGAATTAAGGACAGAAAAATTGAGATTGAGGTCAAGAGTAGATGCTCTAGAGGAAAAGTTAAGAAAGATAGATGCTTTTCTTCAAGAGAAGAGGAGACCTCCTCCCCCCAGGGATCTTCAACAATTGGCTCCCCAGCAGCCAGAGAAAGTGGAAGTATCCAAGTGGCAGTGGGATTGGCTGAACACTCAGTGGGATTACCTGTCTCAAAATCAACGGACTCAATTTCCCCAAGCAGGTCCATCAAGACCCAGCTAAGTCAACCCCACACCTCCTCACCCTTATCAAGGAGGCAGAAAAAGAAAAAACAATATGATCTTGCCCAGAAAACCTTGGTAAGCCCCTCTATTGATTCTCAAGTACCATTTCTTGTAACTGATTCAGTTCCTTCAGGTAATTGTGGAAGAGGAGATGAGACTGTGAGACCTGTAGAGGCTGAGAACAGTAGACAAATTGCTCAAATTTCAAATGTATCTAATCCTTTAGCTCTAATTGCTACTTCAATGATAAGTCCTGATATGGCTATTATTGGTGAAACACTTGAACCTGAGTTTTATGAGAATCTGGAAAGTTACTCTGTTTCCTTACTGAGAAAAACTCCAGATGTAGCTAACATCAATGATGAATATTTGAGGGATATTATTGCTAAACAAAATCATATAATGAACAACATTCAATTGACTCAGAAATATAATAGTTTTTAACTGAACAGGGTTATCAAGCATTGAGGAGTGAGTTATAAAGAGTTTCTGATGATTTGTTTCATTACAAAGGAACCCATGAAAAGAAAGTTGCTTTATGGCAGAATATCAAAAATGATTTGTCTAGACTGAAAGATACTGTATCTACCTGTTTCCTGGAGCTAGAGGTAGATAAGATGAACCTGAAAAGATTAAGTGATCATTATTTATCATTTCAAAATAAAACCCAGTTATCTTTTGCAACAGTCAATGAGAGTTTATCTAGTCTTCCAAAAGTGAAAACCAGACTAAAAACCATTGAAGAAAAATTGAATTCATTTTTTAATGATCAAAAATATTCTGAAACTTCCTTGAAAGAACATAGGGTATAGGATGCTCCAAGTTTACCTGTTGCTAGTTCATCTAAAGTAAAATTAGATTCAGAAATTCCTGTTGATACCACTGAGTTTCCATCAAAAATTGATGATGCACCAGGATCTTCTACAGAAGTATTAAACAATGAGATTGCTGCACAATTGGAGAAGTTACAGCTGCTTCTTATTCAGAAACAAGCTAATACTAAGGAGGCTCCTTCAAATCAAAAGAATTGGCCAAAACTTGACCAGTATCCAAAATTTGATGGTGATTCTTCTTCTGATTGGCAGCAATTAATTTGCAGAATTGATAACTTAAAAAATTCTTACAAACTCCCAGATGAGGAAATTGTGTCTAAGTTAATTTCTTTGTTTACAAATGTTACCCTAATGTGGTATGAATTTGTTCTCCTGGATGGGAATGACTATTCATGGGAAGATTGGAAAAAAATGATTAAAGCACAATTTGGTGGCTCCAAGTTCAGGATGGCTCAACAAAGGCAGTATGAGGAAACTAGATATAGCTCTTCTACTGATAAATCTATTGAGTTCTTAATGAAACTTGTAAAAATCTTGAGGGCAATGGACCCAAATATGGAGTTTGAGTTATGAAAGGACAGGATCCTTTACAAATTACCAATGTCTTTGAGAGACTTGATAGTGGCTAGGACTGAGTTCTCCAGAGAACCTTCTTCTTTCATTAATACTTGTAATGAGATCCTTCTAAACAACAAGTATGATGCCAGAAGATTCATTCCTAGGACCCCTTTGGAGAAATCCTCCACTTACAAACAGAAACCTCTGGAAAAGGTTGGTAAACCTTCTGGCCCTGTTGCACCAAAAAAGTATGCAACCAACACTTGCTTCAAGTGCAACAAGCCTTGGAAGAAAGGCCATGTTTGTCAGCCAGGCTATCTCAGGAGTCCAGTAATTTATACAATAAATTACTGTAAAGGAATAACTTTATGTAAATACAAAAAATTATTTAAAATAAAATTATAAATGTTTTGTGAATGAATAAAATAAAGTATTATACTTATTTTTATTATTAAATAAATTGTATTACATAAACAAATATAATATTCTATAATATCATGGTGTGATTTATATGTATAAATAAATTATTTAAAACTATAGTATAAGTGTAAATTCAACTTACACAGTAATTACAATTTTAATAATAAAATTTATATAAAACTAAATACAACCTATCATATAATAATATTCATCAATATTTGGCGCTTCTGTGACCCTTAATTGTGTCACAAATATTACTAAATTAATTTAATATGATTAAATTTAAATTCTCATGTTAAAAAGTTCCTTTAATAACTTAATTAGTTGTTCAATTAATTTAATAGTTAATTTACTTGAAATAGTTAATTTAATATTGCTTATACTGAGTTAAAGATTATTTAAAAGCGTAAAAAATAATTCCTTTTATTTTAATTATACTTTTTCAGCTATTGGTATTCCTTCTTTAGATTTCTTTCTCACAGTTCTCATATTTTCATACTCACGTAGTTAATTGTTATATTAATTCTATTCTTTTTTTCTAGAGATTACTGATGGGAAAATTATTTGTTTATTCACGGATTTATTTTTTATGTTTTTAATTAGATTCTTTTAAATTAATTGTTTCACATTATTTTACCTTTTTGTAGATACTATTGGAACACTCCATAATGTCCTCTTGCCTATAAAAAGGCTTTAGAAGTCCCTCTGGTAGCTCATCACTTACTATACACTCACTCATCATATTTTAAATATATTTCTTTATTTACTATTTTTATTAGTTCATTACATCTAATTTAAATACTATATAAATAATTATAGGCTGCCTTAAGATTTATAATACTATTATTGAACTGACGCGCTTTGAACATTTATAATCATTTATAATATTTGCAATTTAATTAAATACTTAAAACTTTGTCACATCTCAACTATCTTGTCGTCTTACTCACTTAAATTACACCTATTTTATTTCATTTTACATTACTACCTTATAATTCCCATCCTCTATTCTATTATTCCTTTTATTATCTTCAATCTTCTAGACATCCCGGCTGATAATTGAGGGCCTCTCCAAACAACGACGACAACACCTTTCAACGAACAACAAAGCGCATGGACCACCCAAGCCAAAAAGTAAACTTTTGCCATGATCGTGTTTCGAACTTGGGTTCAATAGTTTAGGTTTATATTACATTAAATTATATATTATTTTGAAGTGATTTTACGATCACTATAGTAAGTTCACCTTTGCACCTCTCACTCATAGTACTATATTTTTACTGCAATAACAGTGTTTGTGGCTTAATTTCTGACTCACTGAGTGTAAGTTTTCATTATATTAATTTTTTTTCCTAGTTGACCATAATAGAGTAAAACTCTTAGTCCTAGAAGACAATAAATATTTAATAAATTATTAAATTGACTTTATTATTATTTTTTGAATATTGGTTGACCATAATAGTACTCAGTACTTAGTCCCAATTTTACCTTTGAATTAATTTTGGTATTAATTATTTTGGTTGACTTCTTAAACCTTATTGGTTGGTCCCATTTTAATTCTTATTAAATTCTTAATAATTATAATTTCATTTATTTGTATTACATTTTATTTTATAATTAATTGTTTTAATAAAAAATTTTTTAAATCAAATTGAATATATTTTATTTTGAATTACAATTTATATCTGAATTTATTTTGATTCTCCTTTTTCACAGTCTTAAATGTCCAGTAGTTTGGCTAAAAGCATGGATAACTTGCATGTGGATGAGAATGAAGTGGATGTTGACACTGAATCAGTAGGTTCTCCCAAAGTATCTTACAAAAATAATTCAGCTGACAAAAAACCTTCAGGACGTAGAAATGTCAGGAGAAGTGACAAACCCCTCTCACCTAACAACTCTGAAGGAAGTAAAACCTCAGGTAAATCAGGACAATCCACTCAGAGATATAAAAATAAAAAAGATTCCTCTAGCACAACAGGTAAACAATCTGTCAAGCCATATAAAGGAACTGGGAGCAGAAAGCATGAAGTACAAGGCAAAGGTAGACACACTTTGGCAGCAGATGCAGGAGCTTTTAAATCCCAAACAGGGTCAACCTCCTAATTTCCCAGCTTCCCAACCTCAGCCTCAACCTCAGGCCAGTCAGGCATCCAGCTCCCTCAACCAAAATCAAGACATTCTGCAAGTGGAACAATGGAAATGGGATTACTTAATGACCCACTAACAACAGAATGTACAACAACCAGCTTAACACCCTGGCCCATCCAGGACACCAGAATACAATCCATCTCTTCAGCACCATCCTTATCAGGGGGGCAGAAGAAAGAAGGCACAGGGGAAGTTTCCTCCCTTGCCATGGTAAGTAATTTGTTTGATAAGCATGTTGGTATATATAATAACAAACCTTCTTCAGGTAATAATGTGGACCCTGAAAGAGCAGTTAAACCTTTGAAGAGACAACTTCCTTTAATAAGTAGCCCCATTGATGTAATTAGTAAATTATCATTTGATGAACATTTACATTTGACTTCTACTTCTTTAATTAACCCTTCTCTTGCAATCAAGAATGATTCTGTTTCCCCTGAAGTTTACACCTTACTTGAGAAAACTTCTGAAGAAATATTGAAAGATACTCTTGATTTTAATGTTGTGAAAGATAAACATTTAAGAGATTTGTTAATACATGAGAGTGATAGATTAAATAATTTGCATTTAAATTGTAAAGTGAGTTCTTCTGTTCAAGACCCTGCTTATTAAAAATTGAAAGACACACTAAACAATGTCCTGGCTCAAAAAAAGTCTATTAAAGCTGACCACAAATCACTTTCAGATAAATATAGTCACCTACGCAAAACTGTTGATAATCTAAAAGATGAAAATACTACTTTAAAGAATGACAATATGCTTTTTCACAGTGAATTAAGAAAATTGAAAATTGATTCTCAGAATTTGAGTAATAAATGCTCTGTAGATGAGGACAGAAATATTTTATCTATTTCTAGGATAAATTATCAACTACCTTACATTCCTGATTTGAGAAATAAATTATCTGACCTGGAGAAACAATTTTCTGCATTACAAACATTCCAGGCTACTCATTATCATGAATTAAAAAATAGTGCTAAAACTGCTGTTAGTCTTAATAATAAACAGCCTGAACAGAGTAGTTCTTCTCTCCCTTGTAATGTACAAATTTTGCCAGCTGAAATTCATTCTGAAAAATCTATTGCATCAAACAGAAAGAAATTCAATACTCACCATGAGCCAGCTGCCTCTGTGAATAATGAAATATCTGAACACCTTTCAAAACTTCAAGAACTGATAACCTTGAATAATTCAAACCATAGGATGGAACATTCCAGTTGCCAGAAAAATTGGCCTAAGTTGGATCAATATCCTACCTTTGATGGTGATTCTTCATCTGATTGGAAACACTTTATACAAAGGATTGATAATTTAAAGAGATCTTATAAACTACCTGATGAGGAATTCTAAGCTAATTTATTTATTTTCCAATGTAGCTTTGTTGTGGTATGCATCTGTTCTATTGGATAATAACCATTATACATGGAATGAGTGGAAATCCTTGATTGAGAATCAATTTGAGGGTTCAAAATTTAGGTTGGCTTAGCAAAGACTGTATGAGAATACTAAATATATATCCTCCTCTGTTGAAAAAACCATCATTTTTCTGATGAAAGTAACAAAGATCCTGAGAGCAATTGATCCAAAGATGGATTATGATATTTGGAGAGATAAAATTTTGTATAAATTGCCAAATTCTCTTAGAGATTTAATTGTAGCTAGAACTGAGCATGTGAGGGAACATTCTTCTTTCATTAATATTTTTAATGAGGTACTACTCAACCATAGATATGAACCTAAGAATTACCTTAGTAAATCTTATAATGATCAGAATAAACCCTCTACCAAGCTCCCAGAAAAATCTGGTAGACCCTCTGCCCCAGTTGCACCTAAAAAATATGTAACAAATACTTGTCATAAATGTAACAAACCATGGCAAAAGGGTCATGTTTGTGACAAGAAAATTAATCTTGTTGAACACAATGAGGACACTGATGAAGTTGAAATGAATGTCAATGATTCTTCTAGTGACTGTGAAAGTAATATCTCCTATGACAATGAGTCCAGTAAAGATGTTTTCATGTTGGAACAGGATGTCCATTATTTAGATAATATATCTGAAGAATGTGTAGTGGATTTATCTTCAATAAAAAATGCTGAGATAATTAAAGATATTACTAACAATCCTATAGCCATATCCCCTTTGAAGGCACCTGTTATCATTAATGGTAAAAATGTTGATGTAGTTCTTGATTCTGGTGCTGGAGGAAGTGTAGTGTCTGAAAAAGCTTTAGCTTCAGTAGACAAGGATTATCTGAATAAATTATTACCTATAACTTCTGAAAAATGGAGAGGGTATGGTTCTACCTTAATTCCTATTGGCAAATACAAAACCTCTGTATTTTTCAAATATAATGGTGGTTTTGTCAGAGCTGTTTGTGAGTTTGTGGTTATGAAAAATGATAATTTGAGTAATTGGTTCAATATGGGAAATGATATTTTGACCATGTTTGGTGTGAAATTGGACCCAGCAAATAATTGCTTCACGTTGGGATTGAATGGAAAAAGAAAATTCAAAATTTCCTCCCCTAGAAAACCTTCTGGGCATCTGTTAAGGTTTTGTAACTCACTAATCCAGTGTAAAGGCAGACCAACATTTGAGGTGGATGATTTATTAAATGAAATAAATACTGCTTCTTTTGGTGATCATTTAACTAGTGAAGAAAAGGATTCTATTATTGCCTCAATTACTTCTTTCCCTATGGCTTTTGCTCATGGTTCTCATGTCTTAAGAAGTGTTTGGGAAGAAATGAAAATTACCTTATCCTGTGACTTGAATGATATCCCTCCTACTCTTAGGAAAAAACCATATCCTTCTTCTCCAACAAAAAGAAAGGATATTGAAGATAATATTGACACATTATTAAAAATGAACATCATTGAAAAAGTGGATGTCACCCCCCAATATTGTGTCATCTCCCCAGTCTTGATTTCTTATGAAAAGGATAAAGCTAGATTATGTGGATATTACAGGGCATTAAACACTTATACTGTTGATGATATTTATCCATTACCAAGAATTACTTCAATTCATGCTACCTTGCAAGGTGCTAAATTTATTAGTTGTCTGGATGGTAACAAAGGGTATCATCAAGTTCCAGTTGAGAAAAATTCTCAGAATTTTTTGCTTATTGCTACTCATATGGAAATATATAAGTATATTAGAATGCCATTTGGCCCCAAAAATGCCCCTTCAGTTTTCCAAAAAGTCATGGATAACACTTTCAATCAGGAAATCATTGGAGGATGGCTCATGGTGTATATTCATGATATCAGAGTTTTTTCTAAAACTTTTGATGAACATATGGTTCACTTGAATAGAGTTTTTCAAAAAATGGATGAAATAAATATGACCTTGTCCTTAAAAAAGTGTAAATTTGGTTTTCAATCTTTGAAAGTCCTTGGCCATGTTGTGTCAGGCCTACAAATTTGTGTAGACCAAAACAAAGTTGCTGCAATTCAAAATGTGAAAGCACCAACCTCTGTAAGAGAAATCCAAAGTTTTTTGGGTATGTGTGGATATTACAGGCAATATATTAAAAATTATCAGGTTATAGCCTTACCTCTTACCAAACTCACTAGGAAAGATGCTGCATTCATCTGGAATAGTGACTGTCAAAAAGCTTTTGATACTTCAAAAAGTTGCTTAATGACAACCCCTATCTTAGCTCTTCCTGACTTTAACAAACCATTTGTCTTGTATACAAATGCTAGTTTTGTTGGTCTGGGTGCTTCCTTACACCAGAAACAAATTATTAATGATAAAACCTCAGAAGTTGTAATTTGTTATATTTCAAGAACCTTAAGAAATAGTGAATTGAAATATGGTGCCACTCAATTAGAGTGCTTAGCAGTTGTTTGGGCTCTTGAGAAACTTCATTACTATCTAGATGACCAAAAGTTTGAATTGGTAACTGATGTTAGTGCTGTAAAGTCCCTCTTAAACCTGAAAACACCTAATAGATATATGTTCAGGTGGCAACTTGCTGTTCAAGAATACAGAGGACGGATGAAAATTATCCATAGAGCTGGAAATGTTCACTCCAATGTTGACATGTTGTCCAGACTGCCTCTGCCAAATAATGACTCCAATCCTGCTTATGTGCCTGAAGATGATACTGTTCATATCCATGGTATATTTATAGTTGATATGGAAGAAGAGTTATTACAATTAATACTGGATTCATATGATAAAGATTCTGATTTAAATAAATTAGTTACTATCTTAAATGATCCTAAGAATGCTTCAATTCAAGCATTTATTAAAACTCTTCCTGCAAAATATCAAAGTGCTTTAATGAAAGCAAAGTTTTCTATGGAAGATGTTTATATTTATTATAGAAGAAAGCTGAACAATGTAATTGTAATTGCCCCTTCTATGAAAGAAACTATCCTCAAACTTTGTCATGATGACATATTAGCTGGTCATTTTGATCTTGAAAAAACATTGATTAGAATCAAAAACACTTCTTGGTGGGCTAATATGTCTGAAGATACAAAATTATATGTTGAATCTTGTGATTCTTGCCAAAAATCTAAAAGGTTAACAAGTAAGAGAGCAGTTTTACTACAACATATTGAAGCACCTAATGCTCCTTGGAAAATAATTAACATGTATTTTGTCACTGGCCTTCCTATAGCAGGTAAAGACAGTTATAACTCTTGTTGGGTGATAGTAGATAGATTCACAAAAATGTGTAAATTTATTCCAACCCACAAAGATGTATCCACAAAAGAATTAGCCTTCTTATGGTGGTCTTCCATGTTTAATATTATTGGATTCCCAAAAGCCATTATCTCTGATAGAGATCCAAAATTTACTTCTGAGTTTTGGACCTCTTTAATGGATATTTGTGGCTGTGAGTTAAAGTTATCTACAGCTCATAATCCTCAGACGGATGGTCTAGCTGAAAGGATGATTCAAACTCTGGAAGATATGATTAGAAGGTATTGTGCCTTTGGTTTAGAATATAAAGACAATGACAGATTTACACATGACTGGGTCACTCTTTTGCCTGGTCTTGAATTTGCATATAATAGTACTGTTCATTCTGTCACTGAGAAAAAGCCTTTTGAGCTTTGGTTAGGTTATGTCCCAAATACTCCTGCTCAAATTCTCAATAATAAATTACCTAAGTTGGAACTACATCCTGGTGTAAAATCTTTTATGCAAATGCAACAGCTGTGCAGAAAACATGCCCAAACTGTATTGATAAAGCATTTGAATATGAAAAGAAAATATGGGATAAATCCCATAAAGAATACACATTTAACAAGGGTGATGAAGTGTTGATATCTACTGTCCATTTAAATTTACAGGGTAACAACAAATTAAAAGATCCTTTTGTAGGACCATTTGTTGTTAAAAGAATGGTTGGTGATAATGCAGTAGAAGTTGTATTGTATTCTCCATATGATAGAAAACATCCTGTTTTTCCCATTTCTTTGCTTAAACCTCATACTTCCAACAGTGACTTATTTCCCAAAAGAAGGGGAAGACCTAAGAAAAACCCTCAGGAAGTCACAGAAACTGCAGAAATTGATAAAATTCTCAATGATAGAATTATCACTTCTGAAAGAGGTATTGAATATTTATTGAGATATAAAAACAAGTCATCTGAACATGATGCATGGATACCTGAAAAAGAAATTTCAAATCATTCTACTCTGTTAAAAAAGTATAAAAAGAAAAAATCTTAACATTTTTTTTTATTTTTTTTTAGAGTGAGGGAGTGTCAGCCAGGCTATCTCAGGAGTCCAGTAATTTATACAATAAATTACTGTAAAGGAATAACTTTATGTAAATACAAAAAATTATTTAAAATAAAATTATAAATGTTTTTTGAATGAATAAAATAAAGTATTATACTTATTTTTATTATTAAATAAATTGAATTACATAAACAAATATAATATTCTATAATATCATGGCGTGATTTATATGTATAAATAAATTGTTTAAAATTATACTATAAGTGTAAATTCAACTTACACAGTAATTATAATTTTAATAATAACATTTATATAAAACTAAATACAACCTATCATATAATAATATTCATCAATATTTGGCGCTTCTGTGACCCTTAATTGTGTCACCAATATTACTAAATTAATTTAATATGATTAAATTTAAATTCTCATGTTAAAAAGTTCTTGTATTAACTTAATTAGTTGTTCAATTAATTTAATAGTTAATTTACTTGAAATAGTTAATTTAATATTGCTTATACTGAGTTAAAGATTATTTAAAAGCGTAAAAAATAATTCCTTTTATTTTAATTATACTTTTTCAGCTATTGGTATTCCTTCTTTAGATTTCTTTCTCACAGTTCTCATATTTTCATACTCACGTAGTTAATTGTTATATTAATTCTATTCTTTTTTTCTAGAGATTACTGATGGGAAAATTATTTGTTTATTCACAGATTTATTTTTTATGTTTTTAATTAGATTCTTTTAAATTAATTGTTTCACATTTTTTTACCTTTTTGTAGATAATATTGGAACACTCCAGAATGTCCTCTTGCCTATAAAAAGGCTTTAGAAGTCCCTCTGGTAGCTCATCACTTACTATACACTCACTCATCATATTTTAAATATATTTCTTTATTTACTATTTTTATTAGTTCATTAAATCTAATTTAAATACTATATAAATAATTATAGGTTGCCTTAAGACTTATAATACTATTATTGAACTGACGCGGGTTGAACATTTATAATCATTTATAATATTTGCAATTTAATTAAATACTTAAAACTTTGTCACATCTCAACTATCTTGTCATCTTACTCACTTAAATTACACCTATTTTATTTCATTTTACATTACTACCTTATAATTCCCATCCTCTATTCTATTATTCCTTTTATTATCTTCAATCTTCTAGACATCCCAGCTTATAATGTTTGTGACAAGAGGATAAATCTTGTTGAAAAAACTGAGGAGAAGACTGATTACACAATAGAACCGGATGATACTTCAAGTTATTGTGCCAGCAATATTTCGTATGAATCTCAACAAGAAATCTTGATTCTGCAAGAAGATATTCATTATTTAAATACTATTGATATTGATAATAATGATTAATCTACAGTTGAGGATGCTGAGATCATAACGAACATTGAGGATTGCTCAATTGTAATTGCCCCTCTCAAAGCACCAGTCTTGGTCAATGGAACCAGCATGAAAATTGTTCTGGATTCTGGAGCTGGAGGAAGTGTAGTATCTGAAAAAGCACTTGCTTCAGTGGATCAAGACTATAAATCAAAACTGATGCCTATCACTTCTGAAAATTGGAGAGGTTATGGCTCTGTTTTGTCCCCTATTGGTAAATACAAGGCCATAGTATTTTTTAAATATAACCATGGTTTCGTAAGAGCTATTTGTGATTTTGTTGTCATTAAAAATGATAATTTAAGCAGTTATTTTATCATAGGAAATGACATTTTAACCAAATATGGCATAAAATTAGATCCTTCAAACCAATGCTTCACAATGAGGATAAATGGGAAGAGAAAATTTAAGTTTTCCTCCCCCAAAAAATTATTAAAACCAGAATTGAACACATTTAATTCTGTGGTTCAATATAAAGGAAGATCTACAAAAGAAATGCATGCCCTTATGTCTGAAATTGACAATACCTCTTTTGGGGAACAACTTTCTGGTGAGGATAAAGATTCCATCATTAACTTGATAAAGTCTCTTCCTATGGCCTTTGATCATGGGTCACATGAACTGGGATTAGTTAAAGAAGAAATGAAACTCTCATTGTCTTGTCCATTAGCTGATATACCACCTAGTTTAAAGAAGAAGCCTTACCCAGCTTCTCCCACAAAGAGAAAAGATATTGAAGACAATATCTCTACCCTTTTAAAAATGAATATTATTGAAAAGGTAGTTGAAACACATAAATATTGTGTTATCTCACCTGTCATAATTTCTTATGAGAAAGATAAAGCCAGGTTATCTGGTGATTATAGAGCACTAAATACTTATACTGTTGATGATATCTATACTTTGCCTAGAATTAGCTCTATACATTCTACCTTACAGGGTGCTAAATATATCAGCTGTTTGGATGGTAATAAAGGATATCACCAGGTACCTGTTGAGAAAAATTCCCAGAATTTTCTGATGATTGCTACTCATATGGGTATTTATAAGTATGTTAGTATGCCATTTGGCCCTTAAATTGACCCCTTCAGTTTTTCAAAAAGTCATGGATAACACATTCCATCAAGAGATAATTGAAGGATGGCTGATGGTTTATATTGATGATATCATTATATTCTCTAAAACATTTGAGGACCATCTTAACCACCTGTGTAAAGTGTTCCAAAAAATGGATGAGATAAATATGACACTTGCTTTGAAGAAATGTAAATTTGGTTTCCATTCTTTAAAAGTTCTTGGTCATATTGTTTCAGGCTTACAGATATGTGTTGACCAAAACAAAGTGGCAGCCATACAACAGGTGAAGGCTCCTAATACAGTTAGAGAGCTACAGAGATTTTTGGGAATGTGTGGATACTATAGACAGTATATTAAAAATTACCAATTCATAGCTTTACCCCTTACCCAATTAACTAGAAAGGATGTTGCTTTTTTCTGGAATAGTGAAAGACAAAGAGCCTTTGACACTATGAAACACTGTTTGATGTCAGCACCTATTCTTGCTTTACCTGACTTTAATCAACCATTTGTTTTATATACTGATTCCAGTTTTATTGGTCTGGGTGCTGCCCTCCATCAAAAGCAAGTGATGAATGATAAAGTATCAGAAGTAGTAATTTTTTATATTTCAAGAACCTTGAGAAATAGTGAATTGAAATATGGTGCCCCTCAGCTTGAATGTTAAGCCGTAGTGTGGGCTCCAGAAAAGCTACATTATTACCTAGATGACCAGAAATTTGAGCTTGTCACTGACTGAAGTGCAGTTAAATCCCTTTTAAACTTGAAAACACCTAACAGACATATGCTCAGATGGCAGTTAGCTGTTCAAGAATACAGAGGGAGAATGACAATTATTCATAGGGCTGGTATTGTTCACTCAAATGTGGATATGTTATCAAGGTTACCTTTACCAAATGATGACTCTAATCCTGCTTATGATCCTGAGGATTAAATTATTCATATTCACGGGATATATGTGGTTGATATGGAGGAAGAGCTATTACAGCTTATTCTGGATTCATATGATAAGGACACTGACTTAAAAAAGTTATGGACCATATTAAATGATCCAAAGAATGCTTCAATACAAGCATTAATTAAAACCCTTCCACCAAAGTACCAAAAAGCTTTGGAAAAAGGTAAATTTTCAATTGATCAAGGATATCTATATTATAGAAGAAAGTTGAGTAATGTCATTGTTATTCCTCCTTCTATGAAAGAGTTCATCTTGAAAATTTTTCATGATGACATATTAGCTGGACATTTTGATCTTGAAAAAACAATGATCAGAATTAAAAACACTGCTTGGTGGGTTGATATGTCTGAAGACACCAAATTATATGTTGAATCTTGTGATTCTTGCCAAAAATCAAAAAGATTGACTGGTAAAAGAGCTGGATTAATGCAACATATTGAACCTCCTGATGCAACATGGCAGATAATAAACATGGATTTTGTAACAGGATTACCTATTGCTGGAAAAGACAGTTATAACTCTTTTTGGATTATTGTGGATAGATTCACTAAAATGTGTAAATTTATCCCTACTCACAAGGATGTTTCCACCAAAGAATTAGCTTTCTTATGGTGGTCTCATATGTTTAATACTGCTGGTTTTCCTAAAGCCATAATCTCTGACAGAGACCCTAAATTTACTTCTGAATTTTGGATGTCTCTGATGGATGTTTGTGGTTGTGATCTGAAACTTTCTACTACCCATCACCCTCAGACTGATGGTTTAGCTGAAAGAATGATTCAGACTTTAGAGGACATGATAAGAAGATATTGTGCCTTTGGCCTTGAGTATAAAGATAATGACAGATTCACTCATGATTGGGTTACCTTACTTCCTGGGTTAGAATTTGCCTATAATAGCACTGTTCATTCTGTTACTCAAAGAAAGCCTTTTGAGCTCTGGCTTGGATATTTTCCAAATACTCCTGCCCAAATTCTCAATAACAAAATACCTAAATTGGATATACATCCTGGTGTAAAATCTTTTCTTCAAATGCAACAACTTTGCAGAAATCATGCTCAAAAATGTATTGAAAAATCATTTGAATATGGGAAGAAGAGATGGGAAAAATCCCATAAAGAATACACTTTTAAAAAGGGTGATGAAGTGTTGATTTATACAGTCCACTTCAATTTACAAGGAAATAACAAATTAAAAGACCTATTTGTTGGTCCATTTGTTGTCAGAAGAATGATTGGAGACAAGGCAGTTGAGGTTATTTTGTATTCTCCATATGACAGAAAAAATCCTGTTTTTTCAATATCTCTTCTGAAACCTTAGACTTCCAATAGTGATTTATTTCCAAAAAGGAGGGGAAGACCAAAGAAAACCCCAAACGAAATCACTGAAACAGCAGAAATTGAAAAAATTCTGTATGACCAAATAGTCACTGCTGAAAAAGGTACAGAATACTTATTGAAATTCAAGAATAAATTATCTGAATATGATTCTTGGATACCTGGGAAGGAGATATCTAATCTTCCTACTCTACTAAAAAAGTATAAAAAGAAAAAATCATAGCATTTTTTTAAATTGTTTTTTTTAGAGTGAGGGAGTTTCAGCTGGGCAACTAGACTTACCTGGTAAAATAATTAATTATTTTACTAAGGTGTAGCCACACCTTTTTAAAATACCTATTAATATTTAATTATTTAAAATTTACTTATATATCACTTACAACCAGCTAAGCTAATTATATTAAGTAGTGTAAATAATAAATTTAAGTAAGTGTCCCATACATTTTTACTCCCTAACACCATGCTCAATAGTACAGTTGTTTGGGAATAAAAATTAATAATAAAATTATAATAAAAAACCTTAAGATTATTATATTACTTCATTGAGAGATCTGGGATTCAATGAAATTAATATAATTAACTTAATTGTGATGTAATTAATTGTGACAGTCCAAGGAACTCATACTTTATTACTAATAAAATTGATGCCCTTGTTGATGTACCAAATAATTTATTCTTATGTCATATATATACTCCTTTTAGTCATCTTCTTTCTCACATTCTTACAGTAGATGGTGTAAATTCTGTGTCTTTATTTCCCTCATGTTTTGCCTATAAAAGGCCCTCACTTTTGTGCTTTTCAGAAAATTCTTTACTTATTTTATTACAACTACATAAAAGACTATTTATTATAATTTTAGTATTTACATTAAGCCATAATTATAAACTATTAAATAAAATAGTAATTATCCCTTTACCTCTTTAAATTATTTGAGTAAAAAATCTTTAAAAGTTAAGAGAAATACGTACACATTTTGAATCCTTTGAAATCCAATGTTGCCATCCTTGAAACTCCTTGAAAACTCTTCTAGACTTGAAGGACCACCTGGCAGGGATGGTGATACTGAAGCTGTAGGCTCTTCTCAATTAACTTACAAAAATTATTCAGCTGACAAAAAACCTTCAGGACATGGAAATGGCAGGAGAAGTGGAAAACCCCCCTCACCAAACACCTCTGAAAGAAGTAAAACCTCTAATAAATCAGGAAAATCAACTAAAATGTATAAAAATAAAAAATATACCACTGAGTCAACAAGTAAACAACCTGTCACCGGACAACCTACGCACAAGGTCAAGGATGTTCCTAAAAGTGAGATGAGAGATTTAGAAACTTCTTCAAAGCACAGAGGAATGATTCGAGGAAGTGATTCGAAGGTCACTCAAAGTAAGAGCTACAGGTTCGAGGTTTGTTCAAGAAGAATTATAAAATAGTTTCAAAGGTAATAGGAATTCTTAAGATCTCACAAAGGGTTGGAAATTCAATAATCAAAGATTTAGGATTTAGAAATGAATATTGAGAAAATAAAAGAAAGATACAATAACAATGATTTAACTTTAAAGATTTTACCACTATTAATGTAAATACGTTTTATAATTTAATTCTAAGGAATATCGAACCAAATACCCAACCCTTTTATATCCTTTGTCCCTCCTCGCATTGACCTCCCTTTCATCGCACCATTCCCATACCATTGACCATTACTAACATACACTTAGACCCTCTTTGCTAAATATCCGTCCATGCTCAATTTACCCCTTTTTAATTAATTAACAAAACTTTAATGAAAACTACTACTGTACTATTACGTTGATCCTAGCGCTATGCGTCGCTTATTGAAAAGGAGACTAAGGCACCCTATTGGGAGATTGACTAATTTAGATTTAGAGTTTAGGCTAGCACAGTTAAATAGTAAGTACACAAAGGGGAATCGCCGTTGCTATGGAGAATTTCTTTCTGCGCTTTGAGTATAGATTTAGGACTTGATATTATTGATTTAATGAGCTGCTTTTGCCTCGAGTGTCACGTGGCGCGTGACAGATGCCCAGGTATAAGAATCGCGAACTCCGTTGAGCTTGAGCCATCTTCTATAATTTTTTTCCTTATTTATTAATTTCCCTTTTATAATGAACTGCCCTACTCCCACACCTACGCCTCCACACCCTAAAGCGGATGGGGGAATGATTACGGGACAATTTTCACAAACTTGCACGGCTTGTGAAAGCATGGAATACTTTTGTGTCGAAAGTACGGCCACTCAAGGCCCTCGCCAGAAATGCGAGTTTTGCCTTTGGCGACGAGTGGCGTGCAATGCGTTGACAAAGAACGCAGAGATCAAACAATGGTTTACCAAGACCAAGTTTTGGGTAATCCCTAAAACAAAAGAGGTGGTCGAAGACATTTGGGATGTCTCGTTTGAAGATGAACAATCGGTGGGGGAGAATGATAAGGAGCTCAATAACGAGATCACAACCTGGGTAACCCAGGCCACGAGTTCGAAGCGGGGTGTCGAGGAAGAGGTCGACGAATTGGTGGAGGAAGATGAAGATGAAGTCCCTGTTCCAGGGCGGGCACTTAAGAAACGACGGGTGGTCATCTAAGACGACAAGGAGGAAAGAGAAGCAGAGGTAGAGGTGGCGCCAAGGTTATTCTTAGAGCCTGACCCCATCATCGAGGTAAGTTTTCAATTGTTATTTTTTTAAGGATGAGGTTACTGATGAGTTTTGTTTAGACATCGAATACCCTTGAAGACCCAATTGGAGAGCCTGCGCCGCTTTTAACAACTGAGGCAAACCCTCCGGCCACGGGTGTAGTCGAAGAACCTGAAGATTCACTGGACCAGGTGTGGTCGAAGAAACCTCGTCAAGGTCGACGGGTAAGGTTCGCAGAAGAGTTGTGTGGGGAGGTTGACACAATTATCGACGCTGCTTCCTTCGACATGGCAGAGGAACTCTTGGAGATTGGAGAGGTGGTTCCGGTAGGAGAGGAGGAGGTATTTGAGAAATGCAGGAAGGAGATAAGGGTAGTTTTGGAGAAAATGAAAAGATTGGTTTGAGAAAAATTAAAAGAAAAAATTTGAAATGAAAAGGAGATGTAAAGAAGTAGAAAAGTAGAATTGTATTTTAGTTTTATTTTATTTTATTTTATTTAATTTTAATATATATTTTTTTTTATTGTAGGTGAATATTATTAATTTTATAAGATTTGGGAGAGAGAAAAAAAGAAAAAAAAGAAGTTTTAAATAAAATTTTGCTTTTAGAATTTGAAAGAAGAAATTTAAATAAAGAAAGAAAAAAAAGTTTTTTATTTGAAGGAAGTTTTAAGGTTTTAAAAGAAAAAATTTATGTAAGAAAAGAGAGAGAAAAAAAACGGTTGGTGATTGAGATGAGTTTGTTAAATTGAGAATTTAATGAAAGAAGAATTTGTTATTTGCGAAAAGTTGTTGATTGATTTTTTTTAATTTTTGAATTTTTTGTTGAAAAGAGAGGAAGAAGAAAGAAGAAAAAAAACAGAAACACAGAATTTAGAATTTAAAGAGAATTTGAAAAGAAGAATTTTTATAGGGAGATTTTAGATGTTGAAGTTAAGTTCGAGGAAATGGTCGTGTCGTACAAGGTTTGATGATTCGAAGGAAAGAAAGTTTTAAAGCGAGAATAAATTTTAGGAAAGAAATTTTTAAAGAGAATTTTAAATTTAAGAAAATAATGTATTTAGAGAATTGAAAAAGAAAAGAAAGAAAATATTTAGAGAGATTTAAGAGTTTTTTTTATTTTATTTTATTATTTATTTTTATTCTATTTATTTTATGTTATTTTATTTTGTTTTATTATTTATATTTTTTTTATTTTATTTTATTTTATTTAATTTAATTTTAATTTTGATTTTATTTTTAGTTGGTTTTGGAGGAAATTTTAGAGAAGGAGAAGAAAGAGAAAAAAAAAGAGGAGAAAAAAAAGAAAACAAGGCTAAGAAATTTAAGAGGTGTTTTAGATTTTTACGAGAAAAAGAAAGAAAGAAAAAGAAAAGAAAATTTAAATAAAAGAAATTTTAAGGTTTTGGTTTTAAAGGATATTTCAAATGAAAAGATTTTAGGATTTCAGGGGCGTTAGAAACATTGATGGCTGGTTCCCAGGATGTTTTGTCTGAGTCATTGAGGAAGCCTTCCCATTCCACGAGGTATTGAAGTTTCCTCTTGCGTATTCTTGAATCAAGGATACGACTTACTTCCCACTCTAGATGATCTTCTACTTCGACCGGTTCCGGAGGAGGTTGGTTCTTGCCCGGGTATATTTCTCGAGCCAGTTCCAGGAGAGATACATGGAAAACAGGGTGAATCGCCTGCCATTTAGGAGGTAACTTGAGTCGAAATGCAGTTTTAGAGACTTCAGAGTTGATTTCGAAAGGTCCCAAGCGCTTTTCAGCCAGTTTCTTTGATGGTCGTGTTGTTCGAATGTTTCGTGCGCCGAGCCATACTTTGTCGCCTGGTTTAAAGGGAGGAGCAGATTGTGGATGTTTGTCAGCCTGTTCCTTGTATCTTCAAATTGCTGATTCCAAATTTATTTTAAGTTCTTCTTGGAGTCGTGATATAGTTCAAAGATAATGTTCCGCAGGATGATTAGTTCCTACATGGATTGAGTTGAATCGAGGATGTCGTCCATAAATGGTTTCGAAGGGAGATTGTCGTGTCGAAGAAAGAGTCGAGTTATTATAAGCAAATTCGGCCAATGGTAACCATGTGGTCCAATCGTCTTGTTGGTAACTGACATACATTCGAAGATATTGTTCGAGGATTTGGTTAACTCTTTCTGTTTGACCATCGGTTTCAGGGTGATAGGCCATGGAGAGGTTCCTCGTGATATTGAGTTGTCGACACAGTTGGGTCCAGAATGTGGATACAAACAATGAGCCTCTATCTGAAATAATATCATTTGGTAAGCCGTGTTTAGAAAATACATATTCTAGAAAAAATTTTGACAAATCTTCTGCTGTAGCAGTAGTAGTGGTTTTAATGAAAATAGACATTTTTGAAAATCTATCTACTATTACTAATATAGCATCAAAATCATTAGAAAAAGGAAGTTGAGAAATGAAATCCATCGATAAAGATTCCCAAGGTTTAGAGGGAATAGGAAGTGGTTGAAGCAACCCATGCTTCCGGTGACGGGGAGCCTTATTCCTATTACATTCGTAACAAGCTTTTATATAGGCCTTGATTTCCCTGGTCATACCTGGCCAGAAGAAATCCCTCGCTATTAACTGGTAGGTTTTATCAACCCCAAAATGACCAGCTAATGGAGAATCATGTCGACTGTTGAAAATCCATAATTTTATCTCATTGTTGTTGGGTATGACTACTCTACCTTCGAAGACTAATAGACCTGATTCAATACTAAATCTTTTGGCCCCTTGCTTCAAGAGTATTTTGTCTTTAAACCCTAAACAATATTCGTCCTTCGACTGAGCTTCGAGGATGTTGGATAGTGGATTTCGAAAAGATTGAACTGTCATCGAATTAAGTTGATGAGTTTTTAACATTTATTTGTTGAAGATTGATTGCACATTTGCTGGGTTCTTGTCAGCAAATGCGTCCCCCCGCTGTGGGTAAATGTTGTCCCGACGTGACAAGATATCTGGGACAATGCAGTTTTTACCTGGGCGATAGGAAATAGAGAAGGAAAATTCAGACAAAAATTCAGCCCACCTGGCTTGAAGCCTGGTTAACACTTTAGAAGACATGAAGTATTTCAAAGCATTATGATCTGTTAAAATTTGAAAAGGACTATCTAGGCTGAGAAGAAAAGAATGCCATTGTTTAAGACAATGGATAATAGCTAAAAGTTCTTTGTCATGAATTTCATAATTTAATTCTGCGGCTATGAGTTTGCGTGACTCAAAAGCAACAGGATGAAACAAATTTGTTTCAGGATTTAATTGGGAGATGACCCCTGCAACAGCATAATCGCTCGCATCTGTCTCAACTATTGTCGAGGCAGAAGGATCAAAATGTCGAAGAATTGGGGCTGTGGTGAACGCCGTTTTTAGTGCTTCGAATTCCTTTCGTGCTGTAGAAGTAAAAATAAAAGGAATGTCTTTTCTAAGAAGAGAAGTAAGATTGGAAATAGTTTTAGAGTAATCTTTAATAAATCTTCTATAGAAGTTGGCAAAACCCAAAAATCCTTGGAGCAATTTAATGTTTTTGGGTTCAGGCCATTCCAGGATTCTCTGGACTTTTTTGTCATCCATGACTAAACCGTCAGTGGACAAGGTAAAACCCAAAAAATCAATTGATTTGAGGTGGAATTCGCATTTATTATGCTTGGCGTAGAGACCATGATCTCAAAGACGATTTAGGACCTGTCGAACATGATGAATATGTTCATCCAGTGTCTTCGAGAAAATTAAAATATCATCTAAATAGACAACAACAAATTGTTTGACAACATCTTGGAAGATGTCATTAACAAAAGTTTGAAAAGTTGAAGGTGCGTTACATAATCCAAAAGGCATAACTAAATATTCAAAACTACCAAATCTAGTGCGCATTGCAGTCAGTGGTTCATGACCTTCTGCAATGCGAATCAGATTGTAAGCAACTCTAAGATCAATTTTAGAAAAGAAATTAGCACCATTGAAAAGGGTAAGAAGTAATGACATAGGAGGAACAGGATATGCATTCTTCTTTGTGACTGTGTTGAGCTTTCTATAGTCAACACACAACCTAAGACTACCGTCCTTCTTTTTTACAAAGAGGACAGGGGAGCCGGTTGGAGATTTACTGGCTCTGATGAAACCTTTGGCTACATTCTCTGCAATGTAGTCTTGAAGAACTTGAGATTCGTCCTTCGATAAAGAATAGACAGGACCTGCCGGAGGTACTGGGCCTATTAACTCTATTTGATGGTCGTAGGGTCAATGAGGTGGTAACTTATCGGCCTTGCGGATTGAGAAAACATCGAGGAAATTGTGGTAGATTTCGGGTAGAGTTTATTTAATGGCTTCAACGTTGATTTGGTCGTCCTCTTCATCTTCGAGAGAATCTGTCGAGGGGATACCTGTATTGAGAGAGCAGAATTTGATTACTTCGAGGCAATTTAAATCCTCTTCGAGTGAAGTCATCAAGCTAGAAGGGTTAGCCAATTGCTCATTTAGAGAAGGATCAGATGCTTGCAAGTCATCTGGCAGAGACTTGTCCTCTAGCAGGACGTTGTCAGGCGGGTTGTTTAACTCCCTATTGAACTTCATTGAAGAATCAGAAATATACTTAGAGCGTGGGGTGATCAATCCCTTAGTCCAATCAATTTCAGGATTCCAATGCGTTAAAAAGTCATGGCCAAGAATGGTATTGTCCATCCTTGGGGCGTCCAAGACTGATAATTCCCACTTGAAGGGGGGAAAGTTCGGAAAGTTGAAAACCAATAAAACTTTCTTAATAACCCAATATTTGGGTTCCTCTGATTCGACCAAATAGATTGGAGTTCGATTGATATCTGTAAATGTTAGTTGAAGCTTCTCGGCAAAAGATAAACTAACAAAAGAAATTGAAGCTCCAGAGTCTATAAGACAACTGAAGGGGGTATCCTCCTTAAAAAGAATGAATCTCAAGCGGTTTAAGGCAACTCCAGTCCTTAAGACATGGAGGTTCTGTGCACTGGGAGAGATAAGATAGTTTGCTTTGCACACAAGTAAACTATCTACTAGTTTTTTGACTTCGAACTAGTACCTTCTCTTTCCTTCAACTTTACACAGTCTTCCAACTTGTGCTTACCCCCACAATACATACATAACCCATTATCTGCTCGTCTCTTCCTCTCAGCTTCTTTAAGTTCCCCTTTAGGATCCAGTACTTTGCTGATATCGCCTGGGGGCGAGCCTTTTGGTCGAGGTTTATCCTTTCCCTTATTGGGTTTGGATTGAGTCGAGGAGGATTGATTTGGTTGTGGGTGTGAAGAAGGTCCCGATTTAAAATTTAGGCCTTGAGATTTGTTGGCATATCGACGATGTTGAAGTCGTCCTTGATAAACGCCGTCAAGTTCAAGGGTTTGATCCATTAAATCCGTTAAAGTAGTCATCTTCTGACCGTGAAGATTTAATTGATCCAGAATCCTCGAAGGAAATCCTTTCTTGAAATGATACTTAAGGGCAGCATCATTCCAACCTACTCAAGTTTGAAGTGCTCTGAAGTTCGAGATATATTCAGAGGCTTTACCATTATCACTCATGCGAAGAAAATCAAGTTCAATTTCTGCGTTGTCCGTTTCATTAGGGTCCCCAAACAACGTAAAAAGTTGGTCTTCGAACTTTTCCCAATTATTGATAAGTAAGTGGGTTTCTGTCAAAGAAAGCATGAGCAGATAAGGTTTGAACCATCTTGCTGCTTTCCCGGCTAGGAATGAAGAAGCGTAAACAACTTTTGATCGGTCGCTATTAAAGGTTCGAGGGTCATTATGGAACAGTAGCTTGCAGGTTTGCAAGAAGGGTCTCAATCTGTTGGGGTGATCTCTGTCGAATTTGTCAGGAGATTTCATAGAAGGAGTTTTAAACTTAGATCCCTCTGAAGACGTTGGATTTGAAAGGGTTTTCATGAAAAGTCTCATGAAATCTTCCAGAGAGTTAGATGGTCCAGGTTCTGAGGATTGACCAGGAGGGTGATTGGCTGGGGCGGATGGTGCCTCGTGCATTGTATCCTCTCCTTCTTCTTCATCACTAGAATCCTCAAAATCTTGTGGGATGTCTTCTACAGATTGAACTGAATGTTTTCGTTCCCTAAGGTCGAGTGTTTCCAAAGAGTGAGTGCGGGAAACAGACCTTGTGGCTGTTGGCCTGCCCCTAGCCTGAGCTCTAGTAGTAGCGCCCGGAGGAGGAGTGCGTTGAACAGGTGCCATTTTAAAACTTTAAAAACACCTAAAAGAACGTAGTAGTGCAAAGAATGAGAACTACGGAGAATTAAATTATACTGTCACCGGACGACCTACGCACAAGGTCAAGGATGTTCCTGAAAGTGAGATGAGAGATTTAGAAACTTCTTCGAAGCACAGAGGAATGATTCGAGGAAGTGATTCAAAGGTCACTCAAAGTAAGAGCTACAGGTTCGAGGTTTGTTTGAGAAGAATTATAAAATAGTTTCAAAGGTAATAGGAATTCTTAAGATCTCACAAAGGGTTGGAAATTCAATAATCAAAGATTTAGGATTTAGAAATGAATATTGAGAAAATAAAAAAAAGATACAATAACAATGATTTAACTTTAAAGATTTTACCACTATTAATGTAAATACGTTTTATAATTTAATTCTAAGGAATATCGAACCAAATACCCAACCCTTTTATATCCTTTGTTCCTCCTCGCATTGACCTCCATTTCATCGCACCATTCCCATACCATTGACCATTACTAACATACACTTAGACCCTCTTTGCTAAATATCCGTCCATGCTCAATTTACCCCTTTTTAATTAATTAACAAAACTTTAATGAAAACTACTACTGTACTATTACGTTGATCCTAGCGCTATGCGTCGCTTATTGAAAAGGAGACTAAGGCACCCTATTGGGAGATTGACTAATTTAGATTTAGAGTTTAGGCTAGCGCAGTTAAATAGTAAGTACACAAAGGGGAATTGCAGTTGCTATGGAGAATTGCTTTCTGCGCTTCGAGTATAGATTTAGGACTCAATATTATTGATTTAATGAGCTGCTTTTGCCTCGAGTGTCACGTGGTGCGTGACACAACCTGTCCAGTCACATCAAAGAGCTGAGAGCAGAAAGTATGAAGTACAAGGCAAGAGTAGACACAATCTGTCAGCAGATGCAGGAATTATTAAATCCCAAACAGGCTCAAACTCCTCATTTCCCAGCCTCCCAGCATCAGCCTCAAACTCAGCCCAATCAAGTACCCAGCTCCTTCACGCAAAATCAAAGCACTCCGCAAGTGGAGCAGTGGAAATGGGATTACTTGATGAGCCATTACCAACAGAATGTTCAGCAACCAACAGCTCAACACCCTGGCCCATCCAGGACACCAAACTACCATCCATCTCCTCAGCCCCATCCTTATCAGGGAGGAAGAAGAAAGAAGGCACAGGAGGAGTTTCCTCCCTTGCCATGGTGAGTAATTTGTTTGATAAACATGTTGGTATGTATAATAACAAATCTTCTTCAGGTAATATTGTGGATCCTGGGGAAAGAACAGTTAAACCCTTAAAAAGACAACTTCCTTTAATGAGTAGACCCAATGATGTAATTAGCAAATTATCATTTAATGAACCTTTACATTTGAATGTAATTAATCCTTAACTTGCAATTAAGAATGATTTTGTTTCCCCTGAAGTCTACACTTTAATTGAGAAAACTTCTGAAGAAATATTGAAAGATACCCTTTATTTTAATGTTGTAAAAGACAAACATTTAAGAGATGTGTTAATACATGAGAGTGATAGATTAAATAATTTGCACTTGCATTGTAAAGTAAGTTCTTCTGTACAAGATGCAGCTCATTTTAAAATGAAAGAAACCTTGAATATTGTTCTTAGCCAATAAAAACAAATAATGAGTGACCATAGATCTATCTCAGATAAGAATATCAATCTACATAAAACCTTGAGTGAATTGAAACCCCTTATTGAGGAAAATTTTTCATTAAAAATTGAAATTAAATCTCTACAAAATGAGTTTAAAAAGCTAAAAAATGATTTCCATGAACTGAGTGCCAAACACACAGTTTCTGAGGACAGAAATGTTTTATCTCTTGCAAAAGTAAATGACCAGATGTCTGAAATTACAAGGATAAGAAACTATGTGGCTGACCTGCAGGAAAAAATTTCAACCTTAACCATCAATAATTATGGTATAAATGAGAATTCTGCCCATAAGCTGCATAAAAATAAAGGAAATGAACCTGAACAGAGTTCATCTTTTCTTCCTCATATTTCAGCCATTAAACAAACTGACAATGAGTCTGTAAAATCTTTTGCTACTAGAAAAAAATCTTATGATGGTAATGTAACAGCTGTTTCTGTAAATAATGAAATTTCTGAACACCTGGCTAAACTTCAGGAATTATTAAGGATAAATGATTCAACCCAAAGGATGTACCATCCCAGTAGTCAGAAAAATTGGCCTAAATTGGACCAATATCCTACCTTTGAAGGTGATTCTTCCTCTGATTGGCAACACTTTATCCAAAGAATTGATAATTTAAAGAGATCTTATAAACTACCTGATGAGGAAATTGTTTCTAAACTAATTTCTTTATTTTTCAATGTTGCCTTGATGTGGTATGAATCTGTTCTATTAGATAGCAACCTTTATACATGGAATGATTGGAAATCCTTGATTGAGAATCAGTTTGGTGGTTAAAAATTCAGATTCGCTCAGCAAAGACTGTATGAGAATACTAGATATGTATCCCCCTCTGTTGAAAAACCCATTGTTTTTCTTATGAAAGTAAAATAAATATTGAGAGAAATTGATCCAAAGATGGATTATGATATTTGAAGAGATAAAATCTTGTATAAATTACCAAATTCTCTTGAGATTTAATTGTAGCTAGAACTGAGCATGTGAGGGTACATTCTTCTTTCATTAATATCTGTAATGAAGTAATTCTAAACCATAGATATTAACCAAAGAATTACCTTGGAAAATCATATCATGATCAGAATAAACCCTCTACAAAGCCCCCAGAAAAATCTGGTAAACCCTCTGCCCCAGTTGCACCTAAAAAATATGCAACAAATACTTGTTATAAATGTAAAAAATCATGGCAAAAGGGTCATGTTTGTGACAAGAAAATTCATCTTGTTGAACAAAATGAAGACACTGATGAGGCTGAAATTGATATCAATAATTCTTCTAGTGACTGTGAAAGTAATATCTCCTATGACAATGAATCTGCTAAAGATGTTTTAATGTTGGAACAGGATGTCCATTATTTAGATAATATATCTGAAGAATGTGTATTAGATTTATCTTCAGTGGAAAATGCTGAAATAATTAAAGATATTACTAACAATTCTATAACCATATCTCCTTTGAAGGCACCTGTTATCATTAATGGTAAAAATGTTGATGTAATTCTTGACTCTGGTGCTGGAGGAAGTGTAGTGTCTGAAAGAGCCTTGGCTTCAGTAGATAAGGAATATTTGAGTAAATTGTTACTTATGACTTCTAAAAATGGAGAGGGTATGGTTCTACCTTGTGTCCCATTGGCAAATACAAAACCTCTGTATTCTTCAAATATAATGGTGGTTTTGTCTGAGCTATTTGTGAGTTTGTTGTCATGAAAAATGATACTTTAAGCAATTGGTTTATTAGTGGTAATGATATTTTAACCATGTTTGGTGTGAAATTGGACCCAGCAAATAATTTATTCACCTTGGGATTGAATGGCAAAAGAAAATTCAAAATATCCTCCCCTGGAAAACCCTCTGGGCATCTGTTAAAGTCTTGTAACTCACTAATCCAGTGTAAAGGCAGAACAATAATTGAAATGGATGATTTATTAAATGAAATTAATACTGCTTCTTTTGGTGATCAGTTAACTAGTGAACAAAAAGATTCTATAATTGCCTCAATTACCTCTTTCCCTATGGCTTTTGCTCATGGTTCTCATGTCTTAGGAAGTGTTCAGGAAGAAATGAAAATTACCTTATCCTGTAACTTGAGTTATATTCCTCCTAGTCTTAAGAGAAAACCATATCCTGCTTCTCCAACAAAAAGAAAGGATATTGAAGATAATATTGCCACATTATTAAAAATGAATATCATTGAGAAAGGGGATGTCACCCCTAAATATTGTGTCATCTCCCCAGTATTGATTTCTTATGAAAAGGATAAGGCTAGATTATATGGAGATTACAGAGCATTAAACACTTATACTGTTGATGATATTTATCCTTTACCCAGAATTAAATCAATACATGCTACCATGCAAGGTGCAAAATTTATTAGTTGTCTGGATGGTAATAAAGGGTATCATCAAGTTCCAGTTAAGAAAAATTCTCAGAATTTTTTGCTTATTGCTACTCATATGGGAATATATAAGTATGTTAGAATGCCATTTGGCCCTAAAAATGCACCTTCAGTTTTCCAAAAAGTCATGGATAACACTTTCCATCAGGAAATAATTGAAGGATGGCTTATGGTGTATATTGATGATATCATAGTTTTTTCTAAAACTTTTGATGAACATATGATTCACTTAAATAGAGTTTTTCAAAAAATCGATGAAATCAATATGACCTTGTCCTTAAAAAAGTATAAATTTGGCTTTCAATCTTTAAAAGTCCTCGTCCATGTTGTGTCAGGCCGACAAATTTGTGTAGACCACAACAAAGTTGCTGCAATTCAAAATGTAAAGGCACCAACTTCTGTAAGAGAAATCAAAAGTTTTTTGGGTATGTGTGGCTATTATAGACATTATATAAAATATTATCAGGTCATAGCTTTGCCTCTTACCAAACTAACTAGGAAAGATGTTGCATTCATCTGGAATATTGACTGTCAAAAAGCTTTTGATGCATTAAAATCTTGTTTGATGACAGCTCCTATCTTAGCTCTTCTAGATTTCAACAAACCTTTTGTCCTGTATACAGATACCAGCTTTGTTGGTCTGGGTGCTACCCTTCACCACAAACAAATTATTAATGATAAATCTTCAGAGGTTTTAATTTGTTATATTTCAAGAACCTTGAGAAATAGTGAATTGAAATATGGTGCCACTCAATTAGAGTGCTTAGCAGTTTTTTGGGCCCTTGAGAAGCTTCATTACTACCTAGACGACCAAAATTTTGAATTGGTAACTGACTGTAGTGCTGTGAAGTCCCTCTTAAACCTGAAAACACCTAATAGACATATTTTCAGGTGGCAACTTGCTGTTCAAGAATACAGAGGAAGAATGACAATTATCCATAGGGCTGGAAATGTTCACTCCAATGTTGATATGCTGTCAAGATTGCCTCTGCCAAATAATGACTCCAATCCTGCTTATGTACCTGAAAATGATACTGTTCATATCCATGGTATATTTATAGTTTATATGGAAGAAGAGTTATTAAAATTAATTCTGGATTCATATGATAAAGATTCTGATTTAAATAAATTAGTTACTATCTTAAATGATCCTAAGAATGCTTCAATTCAAGCATTGATTAAAACTCTTCCTGCAAAGTATCAAAATGCTTTGCTTCAAGGAAAGTTTTCTATTGAAGATGGTTATATATATTATAGAAGAAAGCTTACTACTGTAATTGTAATTCCTCCTTCTATGAAAGAAACTATCCTAAAACTTTGTCATGATGATATATTAGCTGGTCATTTTGATCTTGAAAAGACTTTAATTAGGATCAAAAACACTGCTTGGTGGGCTAATATGTCTGAAGATACAAAATTATATGTTGAATCTTGTGATTCTTGCCAAAAATCTAAAAGGTTGACAGGTAGAAGAGCAGGGTTATTACAACATATTGAAGCACCTGATGCTCCTTGGAAAATCATTAACATGGATTTTTTCACTGGTCTTCCTGTAGCAGGTAAAGACAGTTATAACTTTTTTTGGGTAATAGTGGATAGATTAAAAAAAATGTGCAAATTTATTCCCACCCACAAAGATGTATCCACAAAGGAATTAGGTTTCTTATGGTGGAATTATATGTTCAATATTATTGGATTTACAAAAGCCATTATCTCTGATAGAGAACCAAAATTTACTTCTGAGTTTTGGACCTCTTTAATGAATATTTGTGGCTGTGAGTTAAAGTTGTCTACAGCTCACCATCCTCAGACTGATGGTCTAGCTGAAAGAATGATTCAAACTCTGGAAGATATCATTAGAATTTATTGCGCCTTTGGATTAGAATATAAAGAAAATGACAGATTTACTCATGACTGGGTCACTCTATTTCCTGGTCTTGAATTTGCATATAATAGCACTGTTCATTCTGTCACTGAGAAAAGCCTTTTGAGCTTTGGTTAGGTTATGTCCCAAATACTCCTGCTGAAATTCTCAATAATAAATTACCTTAGTTTGAACTACCACCTGGTGTAAAATCTTTTGTGCAAATGCAACAGCTATGCAGAAAACATGCTCAAAGCTGTATTGATAAAGCATTTGAATATGAAAAGAAGAGATGGGATAAATCCCATAAAGAATACACATTTAACAAGGGTGATGAAGTGTCAATATCTACTGTCCATTTCAATCTACAAGGTAACAACAAATTAAAAGATACTTTTGTAGGACCATTTGTTGTTAAAAGAATGGTTGGAGTTAATGCAGTAGAAGTTGTATTGTATTCTCCATATGATAGGAAACATCCTGTTTTTCCCATTTCTTTGCTTAAGCCTTATACTTCCAAAAGTGACTTATTTCTCAAAAGTAGGGGAAGACCTAAGAAAAACCCTCAGGAAGTCACAGAAACTGCAGAAATTGATAAAATTCTTAATGATAGAATTATCACTTTTGAAAGAGGTACTGAATATTTATTGAGATATAAAAACAAATCATCTGAATATGATGCATGGATACCTGGAAAAGAAATTTCAAATCTTCCTACTCTGTTAAAGAAGTACAAAAAGAAAAATCTTAGCATTTTTTTTCTTGTTTTTTTTTAGAGTGAGGGAGTGTCAGCCAGGCTATACCAGGAGCCCAGTAAATTTTATGTTAATTTACTGTAACTAAAACTGGGTGTAAAAATTTGCTTATTATGTATATAAATTAATCTTATATTGCATAAAGAAATGATATAATTATTTTATTAAATAAATATAAATATTATATTAATTTTATTATTATATAGATTATTTATACATTTAAATTAAGCATGATATATATTCTATAAATTATGGCGCATTTTTTATGTATTTAATATATAAAAATCTATAATTAATTAATTATAAACATATATTATAACTATGAGTGTAAAAATTGACTTATAATGTAATTAAATTAATTAATTAAATTTATATATTAAATAAAACTTTTCATACATTTTTAAACAATAATATTGGGCGCTTTTTTGACCCTTAATTGTGTCAGTAAAATTATTAAATAAATTATAACACTTAGTTAATAATATGGTATTAAAATTCTCACTTTAAATTACAAATATCATTAAATTAATTATATGTTTCATTTAAACTAATTATTAAATTAATTACATAGTTAAAACAATTAATTAAAATTGCTTTATACTGGATTGAACTGATTACATGTACTTTTGTGTGAAAATAATTCTAATTGTTTTAATTGAACCCTTTACATCCTACTGTAATGTCTGTTTTGGATTCCTTTTCTCACAGTTCTTATTTTTCAAGCTTACTTAGTTACTACTATTTTAATTAACTGGTTTGGGAACTTATGGTGGGAAAATTAGTTAGTTATTCTTGGGTTTAGCTAATTTTTTCATGTTTTTCTCTTAATATCTATGTTTCATTTCTATTCTTTTATATTCATGTTTTAGCTTTTACTGTTTTGTATATACTGATTTGTGGCGCTTCAGAGGTCCCCTGGTCTATAAAAGGGCCTTGGGTAATCCCCTGTAGCCCATCATGTATTGTACACTCAAACTTGAATATATTTTTAATATAATACATTTATTATTACATTTATTAGTATTATAAATCTAATTTAAATTTTATATACACAATTAAAGGTTGAAATTGGTCTATTAATAGTAACAGTGTTTACTGCGCATTGAAGTAACTTTTATTTAAAGAAATATATTTTATAATTTAATAACCCTCAGTATTGTGTCAAATCCCAAGGAGTCCTTGTTGCCTTTTCTTGTAGAATAATTAAAACTTTATTATTATTATTTTATTTCTGCCCCTATCTTCTCCTCCTCCTCTTCATTCTTTCCCTTTTCCTTTTCCTCTTCTAGACATCTGGCCAATAATTTTTGAGTTACACAAAATATTCATTACTTGTGTTTCTTGGTTTATTCAATAAAATCACTGCTTCCACGGCACTAATTTCTCTATCCCTCCTTCTACCATACTCATTTTTCTTCACTCAACTGTTACATTTCCCATGCCTTCAAACTTCCTTAATGATTTATTAGACATGGAAGAAGAAGATCTCCTTCTTACATATTTGTTAACTACCTATTGAAACAATAAATCATCTAATTCAACTACACCAAGACCAAAGAAAAAAACAATACAACAAGATTGTTACACTGTTAATGCACACTTAATGAAAGACTACTTTGGGCATAACCCCATTTATAACAGTATTATTTTTGAGCGCCAATTTAGAATAAGCAAAGATCTATTTACAAAAATTGTTGAGGATCTACAGATGCACAATAAATATTGGGTTTTAAAATCTGTAAGTATAGTATTTTTTTAATAATATCCATCACACTTTTTCTCAATTTTTTACTAACTACATTACTACAGGATTGCTGTGGGAAACTTTGATTGACACCTCACCAAAAGCTAACTAGTGTACTTTGCCAGATTGCCTATGGTATTTTGGCTGACTCAACTGATGAGTATGTTCACATAGCTGAAACCACTTCACTAAGGGCATTGAAAACTTTTGTTAAAGACATCATATCTTTATAAAAAAGCAAGTATTTATAAGAGCCAAACGCTGTGGAGAAAACCAAGATTTTGAGGGAGTACAAAGACAGGGGGTTTCTGGGATGTCTTGGCAGTATTAATGGGATGCAATGGGAGTGGAAAAATTGCCCCACAGCCTGGGCTGGTCAGTTCCAAGGGAAGAAAAAAATTCCAACAATGATATTGGAGGCTGTAACAAGCAAAAACTTACAAATTTGGCACACTTTCTTTGGATCACCTGGAGCTTTAAACAAAATCAATGTTCTTCATCGCAGCAACTTGTTTGATAAAATTTTGGGCGGAAGTCAAGATGGTGTAACATATAAAATAAATAATAGAATTTATAAAAATGGCTACTAACTTGCTGATGGTATTTACCTACCATGGTCAACACTGGTCAAAAGAATTTCTCATCCGCAAGATGAGGAAAGCTGATATTATTCTAAATTACAAGAAAGTGCTAGAAAGGACATAGAATGTGCTTTTGGGGTTTTGCAAAGTAGGTGGGGCATTCTAACCCAGCCATGTTGTCTATGGCATATCAAAGAAGTGAAGGAGACAATGACCTGTTGTATAGTCTTACACAACATGATAGTGGAAGCAAAATCAGAATCAGATCCTTAACTAAATGAGCAATCCATTCAATGTCAACTTTCAACAAACCACTGAGATCCTTCTTTGACAAAAAGCTTAGTGAATTTTATTCAGAACAGCCAGGAGCTTCACAATTCCGAAACACATTTTTAATTGCAAGAGAATCTGAAGAAAGATATTTGGAAAAATAGAGGAAGATTTGAATATATAAAAAGGGAATAATTTATGATTACTAAATGTTTATAACTATTGAGCAGTGAAACTAACCTAGAAATAGTATCAGGCCGCCCATAAGCAACATATATTTCAGAATGAGATAAGTAGTAATAAAAATGTATCTATACCTTTTATTATATAAAATAGTCTTGGGATAAGTTTCCCAAGCCTTAACTATTGAGCAGCGCAACTAACCTATCACATGTGCACCCAATAAAATAAAATGAGAATGTAACAGTGTAGTACTAAAAAATTATAAAAACTTGAGATAAATTTATATTATATATATAAAGCTTGTTAGAAAGTGCCAGCCCTTTTTGTGGTTGGTGATAGCTTTGATGCAGACTTTATATATTTCTTGGCTTCCTTGAACAAGAATATCTTTCCCAGGGAATCCTATATGTCCAAACAGCCTTTCCCCAAGATTTTTGTTTCAAGGGCTTTTGGGTTACCATGTGAAGTATGTGAGCCAAAAATGTAGTCAGAAGAGCCATTTGCTTCTTGCTGCAAGAAAAAAAAATTAAGAGGAAAAAAAAATAAATAGTAAGTAATTTCTCTCCTCTCGCCTATTTTATTTTTATTTTTATTTTTATTTTTATTTTTTTCTTTCTTGTAGGCATGCACCAAATGGCTCATCCAATTAATTTACTGGTAAGTTATTTCCCTCCTCTCTCCTCTTGCCCTTTTTTTTTCTTTCTTTCTTGCAGGCGAGCAGCATATGGCTCTTCTGACTACATTTTTGCCTCACATACTCCACACGGTAACCCAAAAGCCCTTGCAGCAAATGGCTCTTCCGACTAATTACTGGTAAGTAATTTTACTCCTCTCCATACAAGTGATAAATATATTTAGTTTTATTTTTGACTCACACTTCTTTTTATTATTACTACTCTTTCATATTCATTTTGACTCACTTTTATTTTTCATTATATCAATATATATTTTTTAAAATTCACAAATAAAACAATAATTAACAAACTAAATCAAGAGTTACTCTTTTCAATCCACCTCCTTTTCATGTCCTCCTTCATTTTTTGTAAAAGCTCCAAGTCTTCATCATTACAAAAATTCTTTTATTTAAGTAGTAGAAGCTTTTTCATATCATTACCTCTCATTTCACTTAGATTTTTCTCTTTGTCCAGTTGGAGGGGCTCTTTTTGAGTTGAAAGTTTCTCTTTTGTAAGTATAATTTTGTGTTTGGTAAGCTAATTTTGTTTTTTCTGTTAACTTCATTTCTGATAATCAATTTTCTTCCATTTTACCCATTTGCAAAGCCAGCTTATTTTGTTCCTCAAGATTGCTTGCTTCACTAATAAAAAGTCTTTTTGAAGATTTTAGACCCAGAGTATGTGGAGAAAAGGCTGATTGTGGGGTGCCACAAGTGTTTCCACTTTGATGTTGCTGCTTGCCTCTTCTACTCTATTGATATCACTTGAGTATGTATTACTAGATTGAAGATCCTTACTTGTATCAATTCTCCATTTAGGAACATGCATAAGTTTGTCCCACACAGTCAAGCTTTTAAAAGATGATTTAGTTTGTTCTTGATAAAGAGAAAGTGCAAGCCTCATCCAGTCACTGGGTGAGCTTCCACTAGGTGGGTTTCTTTCAATTGAGTTATAGATAGCACTGAACTTCAAGGTGGATGTGTTAAGGGCTTTCCATCTAAGGTTGATTATTGAAAAATAATAAACAAGTTTTAATAAAAATGTAAGTCTACAAATTAAATAAAACTTACCGGATTCTAATCTGTTCATGATCTCTATATTGTGTCTTGCTATACTCATTAAAATGGCTTTCAATTTCCGTATAAAATGTCTCCCCAGATTGGTATGTAGAAAATTCCGGTTGCTTGCTAATAAAAATCCAAGATATAGCAAGTTGTTCCTCCTCATGTTGAGACCAATTTGGTGACCATTTTCTCTTATTTTTAAATTTTCTGGAGCTTTGAGGTGTAGACATAGTTTAGAAAGTACTATAATATAAAAAAAGTGATAATTTTGGTGTGATGTGATGATGAGAAGTGAGAAAAGTTATGTTTGGTAAGAAAATAGCAAGTAATGAATTGTTCGGTAAGAGTGAAGATTTAATGAATTGGAGGTAGCGAGGTGTTGCAAGGTTGACCAAGTGAGATGAATTACTGAAAAAATGGTGGGGCAGAAAATGAGTTCCACTAATGATTCAATAATTTGTGGAAAGATCCACGATTTACTGAAAATATTACTGACTTGACCCTTTACCAAAAGACTGAAAATAGATGAGTGTGGAATTTCTGCAGCTATTTTCTGTAAAATATGCATAGCAAACAGGTTTACCCAAACAAGTGGAGATGCTCTAAGTCTTTATTAAAAGACTATCCTTAACACCCCCCCTCAGTGTTAGGTCTCCACTACGCCACAGTATCACATTGTATACAAAGTAGCACATGAGTTTAGAAATGAATCATCAAAAAACTGATATTTTAAAAACCAAACATCTGTTTTCCCGCCAATACTCAGAGCATACATCATATAAAATAATATTGAAAGAAGAGAGAAAAAAATAAGAAAGGAAAAGATCATTGAAAAGAGAAAAAAGAACCAAATTTATCATGTAACAGTCTTGACAAAGACTTAGTGAATATATGGTTAAGTACTTAGGTACTTATGTACTTAGCTACCACATGATCCATGTATATAGACTGTAGTGAGAACGTCTGACTAACTCCGATTCTTCTCAGAGCTCTGTCACTGACGTACTACTACAAGTTATGGGACCCTTGTGCACTCATCAATAAATAATTTTGTGCTTTCTACCGAGATTGGAATCCTGTCCAGAACATTGCTCAATGTTAAACCTACAAGCAACTACACCAAGGTGACAAATATTTTCCCACCACTTCCCTACCTATCCCCTCAAGTTTCCCCATCTTCCCCACCTGTTTCCCCCCTTTTTGTTTCATGCCTGGTTGCCAGACTAGGTCTTCTGTTCATTCATTTTCAATCTCCCCAGCTAGTTCTTCTGATTGAAAAGAAAATCCACACCAAACTACCTCTTTATCTCCTGCATCTTGAGACCTACCTCCTCATCTCCCTTCCCAATCTTCACCAATGGTGTCTAATGACAATCCCTCTACTTCAGCACATTGTCCTTCTGCCCCTTCTCTTGATGACTTTGAATTTTTCCAAAAAGCCATAGCTAAAGTTACAAAAGCAACCAATGGCATTCAGAAACTGTGAGCTGATGGATCAAATTGGCGCAACTGGGATTGGAACATCCAGTCAACCATGGACAACAATGTCGGATCTTCATTGTATGTCCTTGAAGATATTACTTTACCCAAAAACAATATTGCCAAAAAGTTAGCTAGGACTATCATTTTTGGGACCATTGAGATACCACTTCAACATCTGATTTCCCTCTCGTGCTCATTTTGGACTGCTTATCTTTTCCTCTTTAAAAAGTTTAATCAGTCTACTCATAAGTCACAACTCTCTTCTTTAAATATCTCCTTTCCATCTCTTTTCAACCCTTTGTTTCTGCTACCAAAATTTGGGAACTGGTTACCAAAAAAAATTGATTTTATAATCCAATCAGGATTCAAGTTCACCAATGACTCAATCAAGTTGATAATGGCTCATTTCCTTCTTCCAATCTCTATGGCAGACCTCTCTAATGATGTATGTCATGCCATTGAAGCATGTTGAAATGCTCTTCAAATGACACCTGATGATGTTCTCACCATGATGCTCAATGCGGAATCAAATCTGACTCACCTAAGACAATATCAGGAATCACCAAATGTTGCCAACCTCAAATTCAATGCTTTTTTCAGCCAACCTAATCAAGAACCTTTAATTGATTCCTATCAGCCACCTAATGGGCAAAGTCACTGTTTTGATTGTGGTGCAACCAAACACATCCAACCAGAATGTACTTCCAAAATTAGTTCACCCTTCCACAATGCGGCATTGAAGATGTATTTTGACATTCAGGTGAAAATAAACAATCTCAGAAAGCTACGTAAACCTTCTGGTGATACCAAAGGTAAAGTTAGGGTAAATTTGGCAGATGTCAATGATAAAATTATAGAGACAGATTCATCATCCTTGGAGAAGCTTTCCACTTCTATTGGTCATATTGATTTAAAAAGTGTTGAATGGCTTAGCAAACTATCTGGCTCTGAATATCAAGCAATAATTGACTTGGGTGCTACAAACCATGTCACTGGTGACGTAAGTATACTATCCAATTATCAAAAATTAGCAACTAAGATTCTCTTAAAAGTTGTGACTGATTGTGCACCTTCTTTTATTGTTGGTATGGGAAGTCTTACTCTGTCAGGATTAAATTTCAAATAAGTCCTTAAAAATGACTTCTTCTTTCCTCAAGCTAGGACAACTCTCATTTTTCTTTTTGACCTTGTAAAAGCTGGGATGAAATTTAATATGTCACATGATATAAACTTAATTCTTACACACAATAATACTGACATTCTCCTAGGCAATTTTGATGTTGATGATCAGAGATGGACTGTAACTACTATTAAATGTGATAAATATGTGTCTGCTGTCAATTCAAATCATATTTCACCCTATCCCTCCTTGCCTCATGCTCCGTCTTCTACCAATTGTTCCCTCTCCAATCTTTTTATTGATGATGTTAACTCTGCTAGTATTCATTGACCATATGCAGCACCTGGTTCTCTTCTCAACTGGAATTGATGATTTGGGCATACAAGCTATCTGGTTCTTTGCAAGCTCATTCAACACAATCTTTGACCTGGACTACCATCTGAATTCCCAAAGGGAAAGATTGACTGTGCTGACTGCATTATTAACAAGAGTGTAAGAAAAACTACAGCCAAACGTGAAATTTCTCCTGAACATATGTTATCTTTAGTAGTTAGTGATTTGATTGGACCAATCAAAGACACTGCTATTGGCGGATAAAAGTATGCAGCTCTCTTCAGGGAATCTTATTCCACATATTTTGAAGTATCCATGCTTAAACATAAAAGTGATTTCATGGAGGCATTTTGTACATTTCTTCACAAGTTGACTACTGTTACTGGAAAAAATCTCTTAGTGCTTTGAACCAATGGTAGAGAATTGCATAGTAATGCAATAAAAAACTATCTCATGTCCATTGGCCCTGTCCATGAAGTAACCATGACACACCATCCAGAACAAAATGGTACTGCCAAACATTTCAATTGGACAGTCAGTGATATTGCTTTGACATCCATTCTAGCAAGTAACTTACCCAAATGCTTCTGGGGCCATGCTTATCAATGGGCCTCTTTTGTTCATAACTGGCTCCCAAGCAGTAAAGTCACATACTCTATTCCTCTTCAAATGGTTTTTGGTACCAAACCAAACTTCAACAATCTAAGAACATTTGGAGAGAAGGCTTATGTACATATACATAAAGAGGTGAGAACTAAAATAGACGATAGAGCCATTGAATGCAGAGTTTTAGGTTATTCCCATAACAACTATGCGTGGAAATTTTGGCATGAAGAGAGTTGTCACTGTTGGAATCAGCTATGGAAAAAATCCATACTGGAAATAAAAATTCCCATGATCTGGAGTGCCAACCTTCTCCTCCACCAAATAAGGTCTCAATCAACTCAATTCTCAATTCACTACCTTTTGGTTATTTTACTGCTGAGAAATGCATTGATGATAAATATTTTGACATTGAAACTATGTACATGGCCACTACATGTTCACCCATTCTGATTCTGACTACTTACAAACAAGAAATTAAATCTCTTCAAGAAAGTGATTGGAAAATAGAATGTGAAAATGAAATGCATGAAATTTCATGTCTGAATGTTTGGTAAGAAGTGGATCCTCCTCCTGGCGCCATTCCTCTGAGAGGAAAATGGGTATTTACTCTGAAGAAAAAGCCCATTGGTCCTCTGTTGAAATTCAAAGCAAGATTTGTTGCTAAAAGATTCAAAAAACACAAGGGTGTTGACTATAAGGAAACTTTTTCCCCTATGGCCACATTTTCTTCTCAAAAAATCTTACTCACTCTAGCAGACATGTATGGATGGAAAGTATGGTCTTTAGATGTCACTGACGTGTATTTACACAGTGATGTTGAGGAAGATCTGTGGATTGAAACACCACCTGGAATGAATATCTCTTGACCCAAAAATGTTTTGAAATTACACAAAGCACTATTTGGAACAAAGCAAGCTGCTCTATACTGGTGGCTACACATTGCTGAAGAGCTGGAACATCTGGGATTTATTGCAAGTCAATATGATACCAGTCCATATATTCTCTCTGATAAGAGTTCAACAGGTGTAGTCTGGTTACATGTAGACAATGAAATAGCAACAGGCAAAAGTGAAGAAGTGCTGAGTAAGCTGCGAAGGGGACTGGATGGGGGGCTGGAGGTGAAATGGTTGAATAGTTTGGATAGCATCGTGGAGATGGATGTGAAGCAAGTGAAACAGAGTTTTGAGCTTGATTGTCATAGACTGATTGAAAAGGTATTTAAGGATCACAAACAAGGAAATTTGAAGAGTAAAACACCTCTGCCTTCAAATCTCACATTGGTGTAAGAAAAACTGGATGATGTAGGAATTAAATCTAATGAATTTCTTTCTATTATAGGTAGTCTTAACTACGTAGTCATTTCCACACGTCCAGATCTCTCATTTGCTGTAAATTTCCTTGCAAAGTTCTATTCAAAACCTTTGCATAAACATTGGAAAGCTCTACAAAATCTTCTTCAATATTTACTAAGTGCCAAAGATCTCAAACCAAGTTTATACCATAGCTCATTTTTATCCCTTAAGCTAGTCACAAACTCAGACACCTCTTGAGGCAGTGAATGGGCAAGGTCCACCAGCAGTCACACTATTTTTTTAATGAATGCCCTATCTTATGGTCCTCTAAAAGACAGGCAACTGTTACTGATTCCACTTTTTTTGCAGAATGAATTGCTATGTGTCAGGCTGCCAAAGATAGTATATGGATTTGTAACCTCCTATCAGATATATGTGGACCTATTCCTAGTGTCACTTTGAAATGTGAAAATAAAAGTGCTGTAGCATCTGCCAAGAACAATCCTGCCAACAAAGGAACACAAAATTCTGATAGATACTCCTTCTTAGTTAATGAACAAATTTATAAGAAGAGTATAATATTAGAATAGTTTCCTGGTACAGAACAATATGCTGACTTATTGACAAAAATTTTGGTCCTCTTCTAGCAGTTGAAAAAAGGTACAACTTAGGTTTCACTTGATATTAGTTCTTCTTTCTTTAAATTTCCATTTTATCTCATAAGTTTTCTTGTTTTTGTCCTTATCTATTATAATATTTTATCACAGTGGTAGAAATGTGGGGGGATGGTATGTACTTAGCTACCACAAGATCCATGTATATAAACTTTAGTGAGTATGTCTGACTAACTCCAATTCTTCTTGGAGCTCTGTCACTGACGTACTACTACAGGTAAAGTAATAAAATGATTCTTCTTTGAACTCTGTCACTGACAAACTACTACATATATCAGCCAGCTGATCAGAAGTAGATACCCAGTTACATTGAATAGATTTATTAGCCACCTGCTCTTAAATGCAAAAGAAGTCATGTTGAAAATGTTTGTTTTTTTGTTTATATTGTTAATATTTATAGAGAAATAGAAGCAGTATTATCACCATGTAAGATATTTGTAGAAGGGAAAACACTGAAAACATCAGTGGCAATTTTAAAAAACCAGATAATCTCTTTTGCACCAAGAGATAAGGATAAGATTTCAGAATGAGAAGTTGATGTAGCAACCACACTTTGGCAACAAGATGACTATGATACCAGAGTGCTGTATGACAACATAAGAAAACCACCCAAAAATCTAGTAAATTCACCACCCCAATTAGCATCATAGTGACAAGCAAGAACATCATTCAATTGAGGATTTAAAGAAAAATCATAATTTTTAGTAGCATTTATATAGTGTAGCATGTGCTTTACCACTTTCCAGTGTGAGACATAAGGCAACTTTGCAAAGTGACAAAGATACCCCACAGAAAAGGATAAATCAGGACAAGAAGAGACAGAAGCTTAGTTATAAGAGCCAAAAAAAATTCAAGAAATCTGTTTGATTTATTTTTGCAGGACAATCATCATCAGTAGAGGTCAGTAAATTAACATTAGGGTCAAGAGGTATTTTGCATGACGAGGAAGTGAATCCTGTGGAGAGTAGGAGTTTCTCACACAAAATTTGTTGATTAAAATGGAAGACACCATCCTGATCACATCTTACCTTAATACCAACAATGTCAGAAATGCTGTTTTTCCAGGTTATTTCAACTTTAGCTTCAAGAATATTACAGAACCAATTGAGGATATTGTCAGATGACTCAAAAACACACCCATTGTCAACATGAACCCATACGTAAAAATAGTCAGAACCATTGAAATAAATATAGACTGAAAGATCATAGAGAAGGCAGATGAAACATGTTGAAGTAAGTATTATGGAGAATCAGAAATACCAACAACTCTGCTTGCTTATTACCATACAACACCTTTTAAAGGTGTAATGCATTACCAGGGGTTTTAAGTGCTACATTAGATTGTGGTAAAACATATATTTTTTCATCAATGTTAGAATTAAGATATGCCCCCACAACATTGAATTGAGTGCAAACAAGAGAGTTTTTAGCTGCCAGTACAAATAGGAATGATAAAGTAAAGAAACAAGAAGTAGGAGAAAAGGTCTCATTGAAATTGACCCCATGTTCCTGAGTTTTACCAGAGGCTACAAGACAAGCCTTGTATCAACTAATGTTACCTGCAGAGTCTTGTTTGAGAGCAAACATCCAATGGGAGACAATAGGCTTTACACCTACAGGAAGGGAGCACTCTTCCCAAACACATTTGGAGTTTAAAATGGAAAGTTCCTTATCATATGCAGCTTTCCAAGCAGCAGTGAGTGTTTTAGGGGAATTGTAAACAATGCCAGCAGATAATACCTCAATACATGTAGTGTCTTGTTGCTGGTCAGAAAAAAATGTGCAATACCCAACCAAAATTTGATTAACAGAAGCAAAATGAAAAATATCAACAGACTGGCTTATTAGAGTTGTTACATTGAACATTTTGCTGTCAAATTTAGCAGAAGAAGAAGCAACAAGCCAATGTGTATCAGTATCCCAGAAGAGCCAACTTTTGACACCCTCCATGAAACCAACAAAAATTCAATGTTTAGCCTTAAGATCCAAAGTCAAACAGCATTCAGAGGGAATATGAACATAAGCAGGAGTACTAAAGACACATAGATGGGCAATGAAAGGAAAATGACAAAAAAAGAACTCATAAGGAGTCCTTGAGGAAGTAGAAGTAGGGAGACAATAATTAAAATAGGAAGCACAGTTAAAGGCAAGACTCCAGAAGTTTACATTCAAACCGCTACTGAATGAAATTATGCGCCCCATAACTTCCAAATCACAATTACATTGTTTGGCACAGCCATTCTTATGGCTATGGTAGGGGGTAGTGACTTGATGTTAGATTCCCAGCTTTTTGACAATAATTTGAAAATTGTGCCCAACAAATTCCTCACCTCCGTCAGTGTGGAGGCTTTTAAAAGTAACACCAGTCTGATTTTGAGAAAATTGTAAGAATTCTTCAAAACATCTAGCAGAATCAGATTTTGAAGCTACAATATAAAACTGAGTGAAATATGAGTAAGAATCACAAAAGCTAAGTGCATATCTACCACCAGTTACAGCCTCAGGGAGAGGGCCAACTAAATCTTCTACTACAAGATCTAATAAAGAATATGTGGAATGACTAGAAGGAAGGGGACAACAGATACAACTAGAAGCCAAAGAAAATTTATGACACAAAGATAGAGCTACATAATCTTCCAAAGAGTAGCCAGTAACACATTTAATCATTTTTTTGATGCATTTCTAACCAACATTTCCCAAATGTCAATGCCACATTTCATAAAGTGAAGGCAAAGAAAGTGAGTTGAGAATGATTGAAGGGGTAGGTGAGAGTTGCCAATCCAGTACAAAGCATTGAGAAAGTTTATCAGGAATAAGGAAAATTACAACGTGATCATTATCTTTATGTATAAAATATATATAATCATCTGTAAGTTTAGTAAATATGTAATGTTCAAAAATTCATAGCCAGAAATCAAAGTACAAGCTACATCAGTACAGTAATAAAATTTTTCTAATAGGGTAGAAGACCCAGTGAACCTGTCTATAATATAAGTTTTACTGTAGCCAAGAATCTGAGAGGTGTAGTTTTTTGCTACAGTTACAGAAATATAAGATAGAATCTCCTTGTAATAAAAAAATATCAGAAGGTTATTTTTAATATGGTGGGTAGCACCAGAGTCATATATAACATTGAAAGATAAAATGGAGTGCTTAGATGCAGATAAACAAAAAGCAGTAGAACTACTAGCTACAAATGGAGAGCTATCAGGAGATTTAATATCCTCTGTAGAGGCAGATGGAGCAGAAGTAGAAGGTTTCTTTTTTGATGAGAGAATTTTAGCCCTTTTTATACCATCTTCATCATGTCTCTTAGCTTTACAGTTGGCTATAGAATGACCTTTCCTAATGCAGTAGGTAAATTTAGATGAAGATGTATTACTAGGTGGTATCCTGTCCTTTTTATTTCTAGCAACAGAAGCAAGTACAGGATAATTTTCCAGTTTAGAATGCAGATAATCATCCAGTTCAGTGATACATGATTCCAATAAGGTACAAGTGAGATTTAAGAATGTAAAATCAGACATACTCTGAGTTACAGAAGAAAAATCCCATTTACCCAAATGTGACAAGGAATTCAAGACTGTGCACATATACTGCTCATCAGAAATGTTAGATTCAAGAATCTCCAAATGGTTTTGTGCAGTCTGGAACTTTTTAAAATGAAGATAAAGAGTCTAGTTAAGTGGCGCATAGTCTTTCCTAGTGAATTCATTGAATAGTAGGCATACTGATCCCACAAATGTTTTACCATAATGTTGTCTGAAAATATCTAGCATAAAAGCAGGACCAGATATTTTGTGGATAAGGGGCTTTAGTTTGTCTTTGATAGTATATTTTATAATCCAACATATATATTTCTTTCAAGCCTCACTACACATATCAGGGCTATCAGGATCAATGACATGTAAATCAACATATTCATAAAAATTTAAACTAGAGATGCCAGAAAGATAATCCAACAAATTTTCAGGCCGGTAAGTGAAATTTGGCCCTTTTAGCATGGGTATTGCTATGAATAATAAAGATATTCTAAATGGGGGAATATCCCACTCAAGAGTAGATGCTGACATGGTGCTCTGAGGATTATGAGATGAGATATCATCTGAGTCTGAGGATTTTAACTCAGGGAAATGTTCCAATGAGGAAGTAGAGATTTCAAAAATTGATACAATGCTAAGCACAGGAGATGGAGGAGGTACATTGATTTGTACATCAGGTTCTAAAATGATATCAGAGATGTGTGAATTACTAAAAACAGGTAAGGTTAAAAGAGAAATGTCATGTAGTCCTGTTTTGGAGACAGAGTCAATGCATGATGAAGAGTTTTCTTCCAGAAGAGTTTCATTAGGGGGTGGAAAATTTGCCAATTGCGTCTCATGATGTATAGAAGGTAGAATTCTAGACATAGTTTGTACAGGAAATTCCATGATTGTTGGAATGATTCTGTGTTTTCTTCCAGTCTTAGATATTTTTGTCCATTGCATCCTAGGAGGAGCAGTGTATAATACTGGTTCAATAAAGTTTGCCTCAACAAAAAACTCATTTAGAGTTTTCCTCCTACTTTCCATAAATAAGGGACTAGATATTTATCCTTTCATAGCTGTGAAGCATGTGCCCATAAACTATTGGAGTGAGGCAGAGTAATTATCTCACAGATGATTTAACATTCAGTAGATAATGTGAACCAGATGTTTAACTACTAGAATATACCAAATACCTTTGATTAGAATATGATCTATCTGATAAAAGCCGTTTATATAATAAAATAAGGATTAACCTTGATAGTGATGTATAGTTCTGTATCCAATAGTAAGCATAACATGTATTATCAATAACATGGTAAGTCTGAATTAAAATACTATCCTTAACATATTCTAACCAGAAAAACCATGATATGGTTATTGGAATACCTGAAATGTTACCACCCAATTCTCATCCTCCTGCACCTACTTATCTGCCTCCTCTGGTAATTTTATCCCCTCCCTCCTCTTCCCCTCTCTCTATTTTCTTGAAAAGAACCCCCTGAAATCTTTAATCTAAACTCAATGTGTAGGGTCTTGTAACCTCTCCCCCACAAGCTCCCACAAAGTACCACACACTCAAGAAGTGTTGGTACTTTTAACTCTCCTTGAGGCCAGCTTCCTCATTACTCATAATGGAAGACACCCTCTCTGACCCCCCTAAAGCTCAAAAAAACTCTGGTGCTATGTTAGAGGAAAGTATTACTCCTAACCCATCCATATTTAATATAGACCCACCTCTACCCATGGCATGCTAGAGGATTCAATCCATAACCCTAGAAATCCATTTGCTAGTTTTGGACTCACCACAGATCCCCAGCTCCCCCTTCCCACCATGGTCAACCAAGACACACCATCTGCCCTCATCCTTTAGTTAGTAGGTATGGAACACACTAACAACCCAGGGGAGTTGGTGTCCTACATCAATAACCTGTTAGGCACTATTAGGGAGCGGCCAAGGAAGGGCACCCATTAAACAATCCACACTGCCACTATTTTGGGCTTTAAAGGACTAAAAGCTGCACTGTCCCCTCTCATCTTCAAATCATCCTTCCAAAAGGCAACCCTCAAATCTCCTTAACCCTACCTGAAGTCAGTATAAGAGAAGATTGATGACATTTTAGCCCCTTTTCCACAGAAAAGCAATCATCCCAGCCAAAAGAAGCGAGACAGCACCCCTTGCCCAAATTTTGCACAAGCAGCTGCATCATGCCTCTCTACCCAAGAAAACAACTTTACTACTCTAGCTCCTCAAACCATTCTCCCATCTTTTACTATTAAGCAATCTGAACCCACAATTCTGATGCTCAAACAATTCACAAACCCAAAATTCCTTGCATTAATAAACAAACTGGAACTCCTCAAAAAATGTCTTAAATCTGATTTAAATCACCACAATCAAAGCTAAAGGAGTTATAAGACAAAATTCAAATGACCTTAAAATTATCACCTCCACAGATGAGAAACTCTTCCTCCTTACCAATACCTGGCAAGAATGGATCTCACAGCATCTAATATTCAAACCCCCCACTAATTCAGTAGTTGCTCATGGAATCCCCACCTATTATGATTTTAATGAGAAAGCATGCCTTAACTTGTTAATTGAATACAACCCAGACACTCTGAAATCATTGTAAAGAGTCACTTGGCTCAGACACCCTGAATCCAGAGAGGGGATAAGCCACTCAATGTTAGTTCTTCATCTTTATGACAAAGAAGACACTGATAAACTTGTTTCTCCCCTAAAAAATCCTCCCTTTGTAGAAGATCAGTTTAGACACAACAAAACCCTTAACCACAAGAAAAGCACATGTATTCTTTTTTGGGACAAGGGGATATGTCTATTCTCTGTTCCTTTCCCCCAAACTGTTCCAATTGTGCTGGCCATAACAATACAAAAGTTTGCAAATCTCAAAAGCTTTAAACCCCAGATTTCTTAAATTGCATTCACTCCCTTCCACATGATCTTCCCCTCAAAAATGCAGGCACCTCCCTCCTCAAATTACTTGAACATTGCTCCCCTTCCCCCATCTTTCATTCACCCCACCTGTCTGCCTGACCTTTCAATAGATCTTAATGACAAGTACAAATGATCTGATAGAGCCACTTTTTCCACCATTTTCTTTCCTTCAACAAAATTTCCACAGCTCATTTAATGTATCCCACTCAATTTTAAGTGATCCCCTCTTAGTAAAAAATTGACATTCTAGTTTTTTAGGAACATTTCTTCTCTCCTGATCATCTCTCTCCAGCTACTTCCAAGGGATAAGATCCCATCATCCCACTCCACTCTCCACTCTCTACTGCCCATCTACAATCTTTTTTCTGTTTCTAAATCAAAAAGGAAACTCCCTATTAACCTCTTCACTCCCCTTCCCAGTCCCTCACTTGACTTCACTGTCATATTAACTAAGTTCCCTCCCACTTCTCTTTTATTTGTAAATTTATATAACCCTCCATCCTCCTTCTTTATATCTCAACATATTTTACCATCCCTTCTACCTTACCAAAGTATTCCCACAATATTCTTTTCTGACTCTAACCTAAATCATTACTTGTGGGAAGACCTGCTGAAATACCACTCCAAGCACCCTGAAGCATACCTCTTCCTTGACATGTCCCTTGTATCACAACTGGAGTTGTCAACCCTTTGCAACTCCATAAACTTCACCTTTGTGATTTAATTGGTTTTTGAATGTGGAAAGGTAGCTGACCTTATTTTCAGATGTGTCACCAACTAACAAGGGTCACTTTCTCATGTCTCAGACCATAAAGCTATCTCTATTTTCATACACCTCTACTCTCCTCCCCTCACTCCAAATAGGAATCTCAGGAACTGGAAAATAACTGATAAGTCATCTCTCCATTCTTCTCTTACTTCTTTTTCTCCTATCATCCCCCTCCCCTCCCCCCTTTCAGTAGACCAGGCTTCAGAACAAGTCATTTCCATATTTAGCAAACTAATGGAAAACTTTGGCCTGTTGAAGCAACCCAGCTCAATGTGAAATGTCTGGTGTATTGGCAGTATCTTAGATATACTCAAGAAAAACTGCTACTGAGCTCAAAGGAAATTCATGTTTCCCCAACACCACACCTTGAGGCTGAGTTCCTGTAAGCAAGAAAAGTTTTTGGCACCAAAAAAATTTCTCAAAAAATTGCACTGGAAAAAAATTTTATCATCCCTTACCCCCCCTCACCCTCCATAAACCAGCTAAGTGTTCCAAATATATCTCAAATTCTCCTTCTAACCCCCCATTATCTGACAAGAAATGGTTCCTCATCATTGGCTATTTACTGAAGGCCAAAATTTTATTTAAAGGTACTTCAGTAGCACCTATCCCTTTAGATCTGTTGAATTTTTCCCCTCTCTCTTCTTCCCCTTCCTTCACCCTCCAGTAAATCAAGGCTTCCCTCCTAAAGACTAAAAAAGGAAGAGCCCCTGGACCAGATAAAATACAAAACTCTCTTCCCCATTGTAACCCAAGAGCTATCTCTTCTATCCTCCACCCAATATTCCAAAATTCTTAGTAACTGGCCATTACCCTCCCCCTTTGAAAAGAGATAAGACCATCATCATTTTCAAGCCATGATTCCCTGACTACTCATTTCCCAGAGTGTACCACCCTATTTCTCTGCTGCACACCATGGGAAAGCTTTTAGAGGCCATGCTCTTACAACACCTTTCTTTCTATCTTGAATCAACTAAAATTATCCCTGAATCTAATTATTGATGTCATCCCTTTAGAAGCATATTAGATGTGCTACTCCATTTCTTCACATGGACCAAAAAAATGAAGGAAAGGTAGAGTTGTAGGTGCTCTCTCATTTTATGTGAATATTGTTTTCTGCTAAGTCAACACTCGCAGATTTACTGCCTTGCATGCTCCCTCCATATTCCACGCAACTTAACTAACCTGATTATTAAATAATTAGAGGGATATAAAACAAGCATCCCTTATTCTCTTCCAAGTCACCCTCATCCTTTTTCTCAAAGGGAGTTCCACAAGGATTCCTCTTAGCACCAATCCTATATTTACTTTACAACACTGAATTTCTTTCCCTCCCTTCTCTGACTATGTCATGAAAAGCTCTAGGATATATAGATGAAATTGTACATCTCACAGCAAATGAAGACCCAAAAGAGTTGGAGCACTCCCTCTTAGCCTTCAGCTCAGAAGCAGTGACATGGTGTTCCAATAATGCTGTGGTATTTGAATTTTCAAAGACCAAGTGGTTACTTATCACTTAATAAGAGAACCTCACATCTCCCCCCTTGAAAATTCATTCAATGGCCTCAACCTTGATCCTTCTCCATCTTTAAAATGGATAGAAATCCTCATCAACCCAGTCCTCTCATTCATCCCTAATGGTAATAGATAAGTTTCCACTGGACTCAAGTCAGTGGCAGCTATTAATAGAATGACATCATCAGGGTAGAGAATACCCCTAAAACAATATAAAATACCATCATTTTCTCCTATTCACTCAAGAATGGATTATTCTGCCATCATATAACTCAACACAAAGAAAGCATCAAAGACAATCAGACTCCTTCAAATAGTTCAAAAACAATCCTTTGGAAGAGCTCTAGGAAGTTTTGGCTCTACACCAGTCAAGCTTCTCCTAAATGACTCACAATCCCTAACTTGTATAATTCTTTTAGATCTTGAAGTCAACAGGGCCTAGGAAAGACTTCTCACAATCCCTTTGTCAGACCCCATGGCCCCCTTGTCCAAAGATATAATAAAAATGTCAGTTAGGCAACTAGACTTACACAGTAAAAAATTAATTATTTACTAGAGTAGAGCTACGACTTTACCCCTCATATTATTAGTTACACTTACTTTATAAATTAATTATAATATTTTTAACTAATTAATAAGTAAAGTTAAGTAAATATATAAATCTAATGTTTCCTCAATTTTTTTTAATTCCTCGACAGCCTCCTCATGACAGCTGAAAAGTAAAATAAACTATAAAAATAATAAATATTAATTCAAATATTTTATTTCACTTTGACATTTACAGAAACTTAAAAAAAATCAAATAAAATATAATTAATATTGACATATACAGATAAATTATGTATATGTGTACATTTTTTATAGAACAACTTTAATTATTAGAAATTTATATCTGTGGAATCATTCTTTCTCTGATACTCATGTATATAGAATATTGGGTCTGTATTTTCTCTCCTTTTTGCCTATATAAGGCCTCTCAATCTGGCTGTTTTCTTTCATTCCATTCTTATTTATTTTAAAACAAATATTATATTTACAAAACCAGTTTATTACTACTAATACCAACTTATTATTTACAACTGTGTATATCTAAGTATTTAAAGTAATAATGATAATAATCTTTTTTAACTTTTTATTGAGTAATAAAATATAAAGAAATAAATATGTACCTATCTTGAAATCTTGAGTCTTTCTCACCTTTCATCACTGTTGGACCACCAAAAAATCTTCTAGACCAAAAGAACCCCTTGACAATAAATATCTCCTCCAAAAACTCACCTCCACCAACTACACATTTTATCTAAGTTCCATTTGTTCCCCTTCTCCTTTCTCCTTTCTCCTATCTTTTCTTGACATTAAAAACTGTTAATCTTTCCACCTTGGCCCCCCCATGTTCAAAAACTTATTAGGGAACACAAAAGAGGAAGCAAGAAATTAAATATCCTTTCTTCTTTTGTCTACCATACCTTCCTTATATTACATATACACTGATAAATCTAAGTCACCAGCTGGCTCTTTTGTGGCAGCTTTTCACCCAGGCCAAGAGTTACAATTTGTCTCTAGACTAGGTGTTCCACAAATTTACTCATTTTTTGAAACAGAGTGATTTGAGTTATGGTTGGGTTACGTACCTAATATCCCTGCTAAAACCCTTAATAAGTTACCTAGATTGGATATCCATCCAGGTACAAAATATTTCTTTCAGATGCAAGAATTATGCAGAAAGCATGCTCAAGAATGTATAAATAAGGAATTTGAGTATGAGAAGAAAAGATGGGATTAAGCCCATAAAGAAAAAGTGTTCAAAGAGGGTGATTAAGTCCTTATTTCTTCACTACATTTCAATTTAAATGGTAATGTTAAAATGAAGGATCCATTAATTGGACCATTTTTAGTAAAAAAGATGGTTGGTAGCAATGCTGTTGAAGTTATTCTATATGCACCATATGAAAGAAAACACCCAGTATTTCCTATTTCTCTTATAAAACCATACCATTCTAATGATACTGCTCTATTTCAAAGAAGATCAGGAAGGCATAAAAAGCAACCTGAAGAAATAGTTGAAAAGGCAGAAATTGAAAAGATACTTAAAAAGAGACACCTTACTAAAGAAAAGGGAGTTGAGTATCTATTAAAGTTTAAAAATAAATCAAGTGAATATGACCAGTGGATTCCAGAAAATGAAATATCTGATCTTAAAAATCTCTTGAAAAATTTTAAATCCAAATAATACTGTTTAACTCAGTATATGTACCATAGAAATTTTAAAATTATTTTTTCTATTCACTCCTTACTTATTAATTAAAATGTCTTAACATTTTTTATTGTTTTTTGGGTGAGGAAGTTTCAGCCAAGGTATCTCTAGGACTGAGTAATTCTTATGTTTAAAGTAAGATAACTTTAATTAAATTAAGCTTATTACTTAAAAATAAGGTTAAAATACTTATATATATGGTTATAATCTATATATATACAATTATTACACTATTATATGACTTATAGTAGTTTAAATAGCTTATCTATAGCCTAATAATACTTATTAAGGTGTTAATGAATTCATAATATACTTATCTTAAATGATATTAAGTAACTATAGACATACATAAGCTTATATGTATACATAAACCTCATATTCAGTGAAATATGTAGTTATATTATGTATATTTAGGTCTATAAGTGGGGTTTAACCTCTTAATAGCCTATAAACTTTATTTTTATGCTTATTTTATGTCATATGGATGTATTCAGTGGACTCACAACGCCTACACAAGCATATACACCTATTTCAGGCACATATATCCAGTTTGGACAACTTAATCTGCTTCCTTGGATGGATTTTCATGGATTTATGGTTTGGGATATGTTTACTGGGTTAATATGGATGCTTGGGGATGTTTTTGGAGGCTTTTAAAGTTAATTTGGTTCCTTTATATGTTTTTGGTTTAATTATATACTCTTTGTATGAGTTATTTTACCTGTTTCTTTATGGTATCCACATTTATCTGTTTATTCTATTTATGGTATGGGTCTGTGGTATCATTAATTGTGATGGAGAGTCCTTACTGGAGGTCTGAATGTTGAAGATTATTGAAGTGGAAGTCATGGGGAGGTGATGGGCCCTCACATTTCTGTGATTGCTGGGGATAAAAGTGACATCATCTAGATTGAAGGTCTGTGCACTCCAGTGGATATTCGTATAAGTAAGGGAGGATTTGACATGTTATTGGACATCATTTAATTACTACACTTCAAAAAACATTATAACACAATTATTATCATATAAAAATATATTATAAAGCATTTATAAATTGATATTATCTTTATATAAACTGTCAGCCAGGCTATCTCAGGAGCTCAGTAATTTATATAATAAATTACTGAAACCATATAAGGGAATAAAACTATGTAGTTACAATAAATTATTTTATTAAATAATAAAATTATAAATATTTTATGAATAAAAAAAATAATTATTATATTTAATTTTATTATTAAATAAGTTTTATTACATAAACAAATATTATATTATATAGAAACATGGCACACTTCAATGTATTTAATATTTCTAAAAAAATAATTAAATTAATTATAATATTATAAGCTTAATTATATTTTACTTATAATGGAATTACAATTAATTTCATATAACTTAGATATTAAAATACAGCTTATCATTCAATATTATCCACAAATATTGGGCGCTTTTTTGACCCTCAATTGTGTCAATAGAATTTGTAATTGATTTAAAAATACATATTTAATATATTAAATATTAAATTCTCACTTTAAATAAGTTAAAATTAAATTAATTATTGGTTTCAATTAAATTAATTACAAAAAATTAAAAAAAAAATTAATTAATTTTTCTTTATAATTGAACTAAATTGATTACATAAGTTTTGCGTGAAAATAATTCTAGTTGTTTTATATTAAAACCTTTTCATCTTAGTATACTACTTAATTAGGATATTTTTCTCACAATTCACATGGCCTCATACTTATTAAGTCATTCATTATTTGTTTGGAGTTTTGATATGGGAGAGTTATTAATTTATTCACAGATTTAATTTGTTGTTTCATTTTTTCCCTCAACATGGATGTTTTAATTAATTTCTTTTGATCTTTTGTTTCACATACTATTATTGTTGTATATACATTGGAAGTGCCTCATAATGTATCCTTACCTATAAAAGGTCTTTTAATTTCTCTCTTTTATCTATCACTTATTACACTCACATTTTATTACATATTTAAATATTACACAAATTATTATTATTATTAGTCTTATAGTTCTAATATAAATCTTAATAAATTTCAAGGTTTCCATAAGTCTATTAATAACAATAATTGATTGCCGTGCATTGAGAACTAACTTACAAAATTATTAAACATTATTTAAATCCACTACAGTGTCATTACTCATAAGTTATTGTTGTATTAATCTCCAAAAATCCAATCAAACATCTACTTTTAAATTACTACTTACAAACTAGTATTTATTTTCCTCTTCTATCTCCTCTTTTATCTTCCTTTCCTATTCCTTCTAGAGGATCTGCTGATAATTGGGGACCTTTCCAAACGACGACAACGATACACATTTTTTGCGACAAATGACACTGCACACGGACCACCTAAGCAAAAAAGCAAAATTTGGCTGCGACCGTGTTTGAACTTGGGTTCAAACTGTTAGGTTTATAATATATTAAATAATATATACTTTTGAAGTGATTTCTTGATCACTATAGTAAGTTAACCTTTGCACCTCTCACTTATATTATTTAATATTTATTGCAATAACAGTGATTGTGGCTTAATTGCTGATTCACTGAGTGTAAATTTTCAAATTTTTTATATTTTATTTTTCCTAGTTGACCATAATAGAGTTATAACTCTTAGTCCTAGAAGATAAATATAAAATATTTTAAATAAATTACTAATTTAATTTATTGAATTTTTTTTTGATTTAAATTGGTTGACCATAATAGTACTCAGTACTTAGTCCCAATATTACCAAGATATTTTTTTTTGGTATTAATTATTTGGGTTGACTTATTAAAACCTTTTTTTCTTGGTTTGGTCCCGTAATAAGAGTTTTAATTCTTAATAATATAAATTGTAATTAAATATTTTTGTATTACATTTTTTATTGTTAATAGTTTAATTAAATTTTTTCAGGAAATAATTTTTTTTTTGAAATATAAATTTGAATAATTAAATAACATTTGAATTTTTATTCATAGTTCCATGTTCAGTAGTTTGGCAAACAGCATCAATAACCTTCATGTGGATGAAATTGATGTGGATGTAGATAATGAATCTGTAGGTTCTTCAAAATTAACTTACAATAATTCTTCAGTTAACTGAAAATCTTCATAACCTTCAGGACATAAAAATGTCAGGAGAAGTGGCAAACCCCCCTCAACAAACCACTCTGAAAGAAGTAAATCCTCAGATCAATCAGGAAAATCCTCTAAAGGGTATAAAAATAAAAAAGATCCCTCTGAAGCAACAAATAAACAATCTTTCCAGCCATATAAAAGAACTGAAGGCAGAAATAATGAAGTACAAGGCAAGGGTAGACACACTCTGGCAGCAGATGCAGGGGCTCTTAAATCAAAAGCAGGTTCAACCTCCTTTCCAAACCTCTCAGCCTCAGCCTTAGCCCCATCAGGCACCCAGCTCTTTCACTCAAAATCAAAACACTCTACAAGTGGAACAGTGGAAATGGGATTACCTGATGAGAAATTATCAACAGAATTTTTAGCAGCCAGTAGCTCAACACCCTGGCCTATCCAGGACACAAACCTACCATCAACCTACTCAGGCTCATCCTTATCAGGGAGGCAGAAGAAAGAAGGCACAGGGAAAATTTCCTCCCTTGCCATGGTAAGTAATCTGTTTGATAAACATGTTGGTATGTATAATGACAAATCTTCCCCCACAGGTAATATTGTGGATAATGGTTAGAAAACAGTTAAACCCTTAAAGAGACAACTTCTTTTAATAAGTTACCCTAATGATATAATTAGTAAATTATCATTTGATGAACCTTTAAATTTAACCTCTACTTCTTTAATTAATCCTTCTCTTGCAATTAAGAATGATTCTGTTTCACCTAAAGTTTATACCTTGCTTGAGAAAACTTCTGAGTATATATTGAAAGATACCCTTGATTTTAATGTTGTAAAAAATAAAAATTTGAGAGATGTATTAGTACATGAGAGTGATAAATTGAATAATTTGCACTTACATTGTAAAGTGAGCTCTTCTGTGCAAGACACAGCTTATTTTAAATTCAAAGAAACTTTGAATATTATTCTTAGCCAACATAAACAAATAAGAAGTGATCATAGAGCTATCTCAGATAAAAAGATTCATCTGAATAAAACTTTGAGTGAGTTAAAACCCCTTACTGAAGAGAATTATTCATTGAAAAATAAAATTAAGTCTCTACAAAATGAGTTGAAAAAGCTGAAAAATGATTTCCAAGCACTGAATACCAAAAACATAGTTTTTGAAGACAGAAATGTTTTATCCCTTGCAAAAATAAATGACCAGATGTCTGAAATTCCAAGGATAAGAAATTCTTTGTCTGACCTACAGGAAAAATTTTCAGCTTTAACTACCAATCATTATGGTGTACATGAATATGCTGCCAATAAATTGTATAAGAATAAAGGAAAAGGGCCTGAACAAAGCAGTTCTTTTCTTTCCCATATTTCAGCCATGAAACAACCTGACAATTAGTCTGTAAAATCTTTTTCTACTAGCAAGAAAACTTGTGATGGTCATGTACCAGCTGTTTCTGTAAATAATGAAATTTCTGAACACCTGGCTAAACTTCAAGAATTTTTAATGATAAATAATTCAAAACAAAGAATGGACCATCCCAGTAGTCAGAAAAACTGGCCTAAATTGGACCAATATCCTATCTTTGATGGTGATTCTTCCTCTGATTGGAAACACTATATCCAAAGAATTGATAATTTAAAGAGATCTTATAAACTACCTGATGAGGAAATGGTTTCTAAGCTAATTTATTTATTTTACAATGTAGCCTTGATGTGGTATAAATATGTTTTATTAGATAACAACCATTATACATGGAATGATTGGAAATCCTTGATTGAGAATCAGTTTGGTGGTTCAAAATTCAGGTTGGCTCAGCAAAGACTGTATGAGAATACTAGATATGTATCCTCCACTTTTGAAAAACCCATTGTTTTTCTTATGAAAATCACAAAAATATTGAGAGCAATTGATCCAAAGATGGATTATGATATTTTGAGAGATAAAATCTTTTATAAATTACCAAATTCTCTTAGAGATTCAATTGTAGCTAGAAATGAGCATGTGAGGGAACATTCCTCTTTCATTAATATCTTTAATGAGGTACTGCTCAACCATAGATATGAACCTAAGAATTACCTTGGAAAATCTTATCATGATCAAAATAAACCCTCTACAAAGCCCCCAGAAAAATCTGGTAAACCCTCTTCCCCAGTTGCACCTAAAAAATATGCAACAAATACTTGTTATAAATGTAACAAATCATGGTAAAAGGGTCATGCTTGTGACAAGAAAATTCATCTTGTTGAAAAAAATGAAGACACTGATGAGGCTGAAATTGATATCAATAATTCTTCTAGTGACTGTGAAAGTAATATCTCCTATGACAATGAATCTGTTAAAGATGTTTTAATGGTGGAAAAGGATGTCCATTATTTAAATAATATATCTGAAGAATGTGTATTGGATTTATCTTCAGTGGAAGATGCTGAAATAATTAAAGATATTACTAACAATTCTATAGCCATATCCCCTTTGAAGGCACCTGTTATCATTAATGGTAAAAATGTTGAGGTAGTTCTTGACTCTGGTTCTGGAGGAAGTGCAGTGTCTAAAAAAGCTGTAGCTTCAGTGGATAAGGATTATTTGAGTAAATTATTACCTATAACTTCTGAAAAATGGCGAGGGTATGGTTCTACATTGTGTACTATTGGCAAATACAAAACCTCTGTATTCTTCAAATATAATGGTGATTTTGTCTGAGCTATTTGTGAATTTTTTGTCATGAAAAATGATAATTTAAGCAATTGGTTTATTATGGGTAATGATATTTTAACCATGTTTGGTGTGAAATTGGACCCAGCTACTAATTGCTTCACCTTGGGATTGAATGGCAAAAGAAAATTCAAAATTTCCTCCCCTAGAAAACCTTCTGCACATCTCTTAAAGTCTTGTAACTCACTAGTTCAGTGTAAAGGCAGACCAAAAATGGAAATGGATAATTTATTGAATGAAATAAATACTGCTTCATTTGGTGATCAGTTAGCTAATGAAAAAAAGGATTCAATAATTGCCTTAATTACCTCTTTCCCAATGGCTTTTGCTCATGGTTCTCATGTCTTAGGAAGTGTTAAAGAATAAATGAAAATTACCTTATCCTGTAACTTGAGTTATATTCCTCCTAGTCTTAAGAGAAAACCATATCCTGCTTCTCCAACAAAAAGAAAGGATATTGAAGATAATATTGCCACATTATTAAAAATGAATATCATTGAGAAAGTGGATGTCACCCCCAAATATTGTGTCATCTCCCCAGTCTTAATTTCTTATGAGAAGGATAAGGCTAGATTATGTGGTGATTACAGAGCAATAAACATTTATACTGTTGATGATATTTATCCTTTACCCAGAATTTACTCAATACATGCTACTTTGCAAGGTGCAAAATTTATTAGTTGTCTGGATGGTAATAAAGGGTATCAACAAGTTCCAGTTGAGAAAGATTCTCAGAATTTTTTACTTATTACTACTCATATGGGAATATATAAGTATGTTAGAATGTCATTTGGCCCTAAAAATCCCCCTTCAGTTTTTCAAAAAGTCATGGATAACACTTTCCATCAGGAAATAATGAAGGATGGCTTATGGTGTATATTGATGATATCATAGTTTTTTCTAAAATTTTGATGAACATATGATTCACTTAAATAGAGTTTTTCAAAAAATGGATGAAATCAATATGACATTGTCCTTAAAAAGTGTAAATTTGGCTTTCAATCTTTAAAAGTCTTTGGCCATGTTGTGTCAGGCCTACAAATTTGTGTAGACTACAACAAAGTTTCTGCAATTCAAAATGTTAAGGCACCAACTTCTGTAAGAGAAATCCAAAGTTTTTTGGGTATGTGTGGCTATCATAGACAATATATTAAAAATTTTCAAGTCATAGCCTTGCCTCTTACCAAGTTAACTAGGAAACATGTTGCATTCATCTGGAATAATGACTGACAAAAGGCCTTTGATGCATTAAAATGTTGTTTAATGACAGCCCCTATCTTGGCTCTTCCAGATTTAAACAAACATTTTGTCCTATATAAAGATGCTAGCTTTGTTGGTCTGGGTGCTTCCCTTTACCAAAAACAAATTATTAATGATAAATCCTCAGAGGTTGTAATTTGTTAAATTTCAAGAACCTTAAGAAATAGTGAATTGAAATATGGCTCCACTCAATTAGAGTGCATAGCAGTTGTTTGGGCTCTTGAGAAGCTTCATTACTACCTAGATGACCAAAAGCTTTAATTGGTAACTGACTGTAGTGATGTGAAGTCCCTTTTAAACCTAAAAACACCTAATAGACATATGTTTAGGTGGCAACTTGCTGTTCAAGAGTACAGAGGTAGAATGACAATTATCCATAGGGCTGGAAATGTTCACTCCAATGTTGATATGCTGTCTAGATTGCCTCTGCCAAATAATGACTCCAATCCTGCCTATGTACCTGAAGATGATACTGTTCATATCCATGGTATATTTATAGTTGATATGTAAGAGGAGTTATTACAATTTATTCTGGATTCATATGATAAAGATGCTGATTCGAATAAATTAGTTACTATCTTGAATGATCCTAAGAATGCTTCAATTCAAGCATTAATTAAAACTCTTCCTGCAAAATATCAAAATGCCTTGATTAAAGGAAAGTTTTCTATTGAAGATGGAAGCTTATTAATGTAATTGTAATTCCACCTTCTATGAAAGAAACTATCAAAAAACTTTTTCATGATGAAATATTAGCTGGTCATTTTGATCTTGAAAAAACATTGATTAGAATCAAAAATACTGCTTGGTGGGCTAATATGTCTGAAGATACAAAATTATATGTTGAATCTTGTGATTCCTGCCAGAAAACTAAGAGACTGACAGGTAAGAGAGCAGGATTGTTACAACATATTAAAATACCTGATGCTCCTTGGCAAATCATTAATATGGATTTTGTCAGTGGTCTTCCTGTAGCAGGTAAAGACAATTATAACTCTTGTTGGGTAATAGTGGATAGATTCACAAAAATGTGTAATTTTATTCCAACCCACAAAGATGTGTCCTCCAAAGAATTAGCTTTCTTATGGTGGTCTTACATGTTTAATATTGTTAGATTTCCAAAAGACATTATCTCTGATAGAGATCCAAAATTTACATCTGAGTTTTGGACCTCTTTGATGGATATTTGTGACTGTGAGTTAAAATTGTCTACAGGTCACCATCCTCAGACTGATGGTCTAGCTGAAAGAATGATTCAAACTCTGGAAGATATGATTAGAAGGTATTGTGCCTTCGTATTAGAATATAAAGACAATGACAGATTTACTCATGACTGGGTCACTCTATTTCCTGGTCTTGAACTTGCATATAAAAGCACTGTTCATTTTGTCACTGAGAAAAAGCCTTTTGAGCTTTGGTTAGGTTATGTCCCAAATACTCCTGCTCAAATTCTCAATAATAAATTACCTTAGTTTGAACTACAACCTGGTGTAAAATCTTTTATGCAAATGAAACAGTTATGCAGAAAACATGCTCAAAGCTGTATTGATAAAGCATTTGAATATGAAAAGAAAAGATGGTATAAATCCCATAAAGAATGCACATTTAACAAGGGTGATGAAGTGTTGATATCCACTCTCCATTTCAATTTATAAGGCAATAACAAATTAAAAGATCCTTTTGTGGGACCATTTGTTGTTAAAAGAATGGTTGGAGATAATGCAGTAGAAGTTGTATTGTATTCTCTATATGATAGGAAGCATCCTGTTTTCCCCATTTCCTTTCTTAAACCTTATACTTCCAACAGTGACTCATTTCTCAAAAGAAGAGATAGACCTAAGAAAAACCCTCAGGAAGTCACAGAAACTTCAGAAATTGATAAAATTCTTAATGATAGAATTATCACTTCTGAAAGAGGTATTGAATATTTATTGAGATATAAAAACAAGTCATCTGAACATGATGCATGGATACCTGGAAAAGAAATTTCAAATCTTCCTACACTGTTAAAAAATTATAAAAGGAAAAAATCTTAGCATTTTTTTATTGTTTTTTTAGAGTGAGAGAGTGTCAGCCAGGCTATCTCTGGAGCTCAGTAATTTATATAATAAATTACTGAAACCATATAAGGGAATAAAACCATGTATTCAAAATAAATTATTTTATTAAATAATAAAATTATAAATATTTTATGAATAAACAAAATAATTATTATATTTAATTCTATTATTAAATAAGTTTTATTACATAAACAAATATTATATTCTATAGAAACATGGAACACTTCTATGTATTTAATATTTCTAAAAAAATAATTAAATTAATTATAATATTATAAGCTTAATTATATTTTACTTATAATGGAATTAAAATTAATTTTATATAACTTAGATATTAAAATACAACTTATCATTTAATATTATCCACAAATATTGGGTGCTTTTTTTGACCCTTAATTGTGTCAATATAATTTGTAATTGATTTAAAAATACATATTTAATATAGTAAATATTAAATTCTCACTTTAAATAAGTTACAATTATATTAATTATTGGTTTCAGTTAATTTAATTACAAAAAATTAAATAAAAAAATTAATTAATTTCTCTTTATAATTGAACTAAATTGATTACATAAGTTTTGCGTGAAAATAATTCTAGTTGTTTTACATTAAAACCTTTTCATCTTAGTATACTACTTAATTAGGATATTTTTCTCACAATTCACATGGCCTCATACTTATTAAGTCATTCATTATTTGTTTGGAGTTTTGATATGGGAGAGTTATTAATTTATTCACAGATTTAATTTGTTGTTTCATTTTTTCCCTCAACATGGATGTTTTAATTAATTTCTTTTGATCTTTTGTTTCACATACTATTATTGTTGTATATACATTGGAAGTGCCTCATAATGTATCCTTACCTATAAAAGGTCTTTTAATTTCTCTATTTTATCTATCACTTATTACACTCACATTTTATTATATATTTAAATATTGCACAAATGATTATTATTATTATTAGTCTTATAGTTCTAATATAAATCTTAATAAATTTCAAGGTTGCCATAAGTCTATTAATAACAATGATTGATTGCCGCGCATTGAGAACTAACTTACAAAATTATTAAACATTATTTAAATCCACTACAGTGTCATTACTAATAAGTTATTGTTGTATTACTCTCCAAAAATCCAATCAAACATCTACTTTTAAATTACTACTTACAAACTAGTATTTAATTTCCTCTTCTATCTCCTCTTTTATCTTCCTTTCCTATTCCTTCTAGATAACCCGCCGAAATAAACTATAACTATATTTTATTATTCTATTTTCCACCACTAGCACACATAAAATCCAAGTATTGTGAGGTTATATTTAGATTAACTATTTTATTAGTCTTCCCCTGAGATTTAATCACTAAATCATTCAAAAATAAGTAGTAGGACCATTAATATTTAATATTAAATCATACTTAGATGCTAGCACACACTTACAAGACCAATAAAATCTTCTATACAGCTGACTAATAAAGCTATTCACATCTCTGTACTTGTACTCAGCCTAACATCTTGAAAGACTATAAACTGGGAAATTACAACATTAACCCAATTTTATTCATTTGAATCCAGGGTCATCATTGTTTTATTTTACTTTATTAATATTTATGTTTTAAGTTTTTATTGTTTTATATTCTTTTGTTTTCTTTTATTTTATTTCAACAATTTACTTAATTAATTTTTGTGGGATAAAACTCACTGATGGTCTCCAATCATTTTTACAAATTGAAGGGATCTCACCAATTAATCATTTCTATATTTTTTTGTTTCATAATTTTCAATATTATGAATGTATTAATATCATTATTCATATTTATTTCTTGCATATCTCACATCAAGGTGGACTTGGATGTGGGTACGACTTCAGAGGTATGGCTCATCATAAATCTGGGGAGCATCTTTTAAATAAATTCTAATTCAAATTTTAAATTTTCATTCTCATGCTTAATTTTATTATTTCAATAATAATAATACTTAAAAAATAATTAAATAAATTTAAATTTAAATTATATATCAATTATCTTTATTTTCTAAATTTTTTATTCTGTTTTCATTTTTGGTTTATTTCATTTGATTTTATGACAAGAAAACAGGGTCTATTGGCATTCAATAATTATGGGATTCTATTAAGATATTCTGTTAGTCTTCCAAGACTTTAAACTGGCTGGTTTTTAATATTTTTCAAGATTATAATTTTTTTCTATTTAGGATCTGTTTTTCCTTTAATACTTTAAACTGAATATTTATGAAGATTGTTGTCTTTAATTTATTGGATATAATATTCCTTCAAGACTTTAAACTAAATATTTATGAAAATATTTTGTACTTTTTGGATCTTTTAGTCCTTCAAGACTTAAAAAAAATATTAATCATGAAATTTCAAGATTTTATGGTTATTTTTGGATCAGCACTTTTGGTTTATTTTTGAGTGGTCCTCTAAGACCTTAAACTTGATATTGTTTTTGTAAAACGTGTGTTGGAAAGTCTGGAATGGTATTTGGGAAGGGTCCTTTGAACCCTAAATTGATATATTGATCTTTTGGATGCCATTATTGTTAGAGTTTTATGGTAAAGGATGTGTTGGAGTTTAGTACACCTAGACCTTAAACTAGAAAATCAATCAAATTTTTGGTACACAATGACCTTAAAATTGAATGCAAATAATTATTTGGACAATTAAACTGGAAAACTCAACAATATTTATTAATTTATTACTATCAACTAAGACTCTAAACTTGTTACTTAGTCTTTTATAGAAATCAATCATTTATAAAAAAGGGTGTATGCTAAGCTTTTGGGTAGGAGTGGTCTATAACTTTTGTGATGGAGTAATTTTATGATGGAACTTATATAGATAATGTGATGAAAAAGGGTGAAAAAATAAATTCTGGATATGATTGAATGCTTCTGAAAATTATTCTTAAATGGATATATTATGATTGAGTTTATTTGAAGTTTGTGATGAAGGATCATAGGAAGATGGATAGGTAGTTGGATATGTAGAGTGCCTTATGATAAGTTATATATGAGGAAGTTTGGAGGACCTTATGGAAAAAATTGAATCATGATATTCAGCTCAGTAAGTTTAAAGCCTAATTTATAATGCTTTGTAAAAGAAAGAGACTTGTAGAGGAGTCTGTAGGGATTCAAACCTCATTCTCAGTTGTTGGAATCATTATAAAACAAAATATGGCTCTAACTAAGCTATAATTTGTTAAATTCAGAAATAAAATAGCTTTCATAAAAGGTGTATCAAACAGAAATAAATTTTGAAAGCACTATTGAAAGAATAAATGTATAGAAGAGGAGGAAAAATTTAGAAAAGATAATTTCTCTGGAATTGCTTTACATCAACATCAAAACTCTGCATTAATAGCCTTTGCTTCATCAAATATTCTTAATTATTGCCTGAAGTTTATTGAAAAGAAGTAAAATAATCTCTCTTTATATTATCAGTAAATTCTAAGAAAATATATCTATAGAGTTCTGGATAATGGTTAACATAATCAGCTTAAACCTGTCCAACATCATCAGTCTTTCTAATTTAAATAGTTTGGAAGAAGAAGGTGCAGTGAATTAAAGATGTATTAGTATGGTAGACCAACCAATTTAATAATGGAGAAACCTTGAGATCCAGGGAATAATGCATGGAAAAGCTAAAAGGTGGAACTGGCTGAATAGGAGATAGATCTTGATATGGTCCAGGAAGCTCAGGAGCAGTAGTTTTAGATGTGGAAGTTTAGGATTTTATCCTTATGAAGAAGACTGGTATTTTGGATAATCTTTTCTCACAAATGGTAGGATCAGGGAGAGCAGCTGTTCCAATGTAAATATTGGTAGTTTATTGAATGACTGGTTGGATAAATTTAACTCCCTTTAACCTGAAGAGATCACAATTACTTTATACAGGCAGATTAGGATTGGAAATAAGGCAAGGATCATGATATCTTTTAAAGATTTTTTAGGGAATGGAGAGGTCTTTCATGATGATGGTTTAATTTGATGATTAAGGAAGATGAAATTTGAATTTGATTAGATTAGATGGTAGTAGAAGGTGAGGTTAAAATTAATAAGTGATCAATCAAATATGCAAGTTCAAAAAATGGGGACATTCTTCTTTAGAGGGAGGATGTGGTATTATAAAGTTTTGTAGGGAACCTAAAGCATATGGAAAAAATTGTTGGATTCTCATTTAGTAATATCTGCTGGATATTATATGTTTATTATTTATTTATATTGGTGAAGACTGGTTGGATATAATTAAAAATTTGGTTATTTAAAAGCTCCAGTTTAAAAATTATTTTTACCATTAAAAATATTTTTCAAGAGATTAAACATGTATGGAAAAAAAAGTTTTCAAAGAGCCTTCTGAAATTTTTCCAGATTTTTTCATATTTTTTTCGAATATTAATTATGATTTTTTTTAGTTATTTTTTGATTTTTTATAATTTACTTAACTTGAATGATTTTTAATTCAATGAATAGGGCTTCAAATGGTACAAAAACACCCAGAGTTGTTTTTAGAAGTGAAGCTATCATCCCTAATTTTTCTATTTTCTTTTAGAGTAGTTTTATGTTTTCAATCAAGTCCAAAAGTCCAGAGAAGTTCCATCATGGAGATCTGGAAAAGCTCCAGAATGTGTCTGGACAAGAAGATTGGCAAATGTGACTAGTTTATTCATAGATTTGGCTGCAAACTTGACTGTATAGGGAAATAAGGACTAAAAAGACATTGAATTAAAAACAAATAACACATATTAAAAGCTAAATTAACATAAAATTAAATTATTTTAGCATATTTTATAAATACTAAACTTTTATCAATAATATCAATATTTTCACTCAAAAACTCATTAATATATACCTTTAGTTTTCCATTGTAAATGTCTCATTCTTGATAACTCAAAAATAACATTATATACTTAAAGTAAAATCTCTATATAAAAATAATAATTAAAATCATTTAAAAATCTTTTCACTGGTGCAACTTTTTGTTTTCTTTCAGTTATTTTCACAGAACACAGATTCTAAACATCTCAAAACAGTAAATAAAAACTGTCCAGCAAGTCATTTTCTCTTAACAGCTTAGATTATTGAGATCTCCTATTTTATTTAAAGGGACAGATTTTTCTTTAGTCTATCTAACTCCATTGGATTCTCCTTATAGCAAGGTGAACATAAAGTCTTTCTACAGTGGTCTTCTCAAAACACTAAGAGCAGAAAATTAATAGAAGTACCTGAACAAGAAATTTTCTGATTTTCTCTCTCAAAGTGGAATCCTCCATGAGCATTCAATTCCTAACCATCATGAGCAAAATGGAATGGAAGAAATATTTAATGAGACCATTGGTCAAGTTTTTCAGATCATCCTTCTGACTTCTGATTTATATTCTACATTTTGGTCTCTGGAATACTTTTGGGCATCATATATCCCCAACAGACTCCCCAATGTAGGAGTTAATGAAAGTAAAGCTTATCAAATTATTTTTAACATAAATAAAGATCTTTATTCCTATAGCATTTTCTGTCAATGGTCATATGTTCATGCTCTTACTGAAAATAGGAAAAAGATAGAGCCTAAAGCTATGAGGTGTTGAGTAGTAGGTTTGATGGATGGATGTAAAGGTTTTATTTTTTGGAATCCAAAAACCAATTCTTTTTTTGAATCAGAAAAGGAAAAATTCATTCCAGAAGGTGAATAAAACACTTAAAACTAACTCACTCACCTTCTTTCCTAATTTAATCCCAATCTAAAGGTGTTTTTTTATTTATTCATAAAACTTTTTAGTTTTATGATTTTATGGAAGAAGAAGCTATCTAAGCTCAAGATGTCTTGATTGAACTCTTTAGAAAAAAGTCAGGTGACCTTTTGAACAAACGTTTTAGATTTTTAAAATAAGAAATGAAACAAACAGATGCTTAAAAGTTGAAGGTAGCTTGCAGTCAAGAGTTGGAGAAAATGGCAAATACAAAAGTGTGGGATGTTGTCCCCCTTCCTTCAGGAAGGTCAGTCAATGATGCTAGAAGTATTTTTGCTTTGAAGAGAGATTAATTTGGAAATATGTTTAAAAATAAAGAAAGATATGTGGCTTAGGGTTTCAAACAGGTTGAGGGTATTGATATTACTGAAAATCTTTCTTTAGCAGCCACTTTTTCACAATTATTTTTAACTTTAACCATAGCAGAAGCTTATAACTGGCCTGTCGAAAAATTTGATGTTACAGATGCTTATCTTGAAAGTAACCTTGAGGAAGAAATCTATGTCAAGAATCCAGAAGTCTTGGAGTCAGTCAATACAAATAATGTATGTCATTTAAAGAAAGATCAATATGGTAATAAAAAATTTGAAAGATGCTGCTGGAAGCACTTCAGTGGTGCTCTTACTAACTTATTTTATTATCCTAGCAATCAAGATGCAAGTATATATGTGTTGAGAAAGACTGGAATCTCTTCAATTTTTGGTTTAGCAGTTTCAAGATGTGAAAATGGTTTCATAATTCATCAACCTGCCTGGGTCAAAGAACTTCTCAATGAAAATAACTCTACCAAATACCACTTACAATGGGCCTTTCTTTGGTATCATTAAAAGAAAAAACTCATGCTCCTATTGATTCAACTAAATTTCTCCCTATCATTGTTTCTCTGTATTATCTTGTATCTGGATCAAGGCAAGATTTAGTATACCCTGTAATCTTCCTGGAACATTATACATAAAGATCAGGTAAAGCTGAATTGAATGCATTAAATAATTATCTAGGATACCTTTAATTTACTAAAGAGATGAAATTTCATTTATTTCCAACAATCAATGTCAGACTAGCAACTGAAGTCAAATGCAATGCAACTTGGGGTGGTGAGTTTTCTAGAGCAACAGGTGGCCATGTACTTCAAATAAACAACTGTCTTATTCTTTGGAAATTCAAACATCAATCTAGGGTGGAAACAGCATTACTTCATTTGGAACTTATGCAATTTTCAAATTCTACTTTCCAAGCCCTATGGATAAGGAAAATTTGTGTAAAGCTTATCTGTACCATGGTTCAACCACTCTATATTGTGACAAAAAAAATAAATTGTAGCTGCAACTGATAATACATCTGATGAAAATTATCAAAAATTTGATCATGAAATAATTTTGTGAATGAGAAAGATGACAGAAACAAAATAATAATTCAATGGGTATTCACAAAGGATCAAGTAACAGATTTGCTAAAAAATAATGGGGGCCAACTGTATGGAGAGTGAAGAGACTTTTATTAAGGGTTTTCTGTATATATATTTATTTTGTTATTATATTGTTGGGGGTTATTAAAAATAGTTGATCTGAAATTGAATAAATCATGGATAAAAATTCTTAGGTCCCAATTATCTTCCACAATTTTTTCTGAAAATAATTGGGTTATTAGACATTTTACTTTTCAAAGTTCACCTCTTATCTGAAATTTTTCTTCTCAATTTCTCATAACTACTTATTAAACAACTCTCTGGATATTCCAGACCCCCTACCTTTCTGCACACTCCCACCCTCATCCCATCCTGTCTTTTCCTTCTATCTGTTCTCAACCTCATCTCTATAGGCAAGTCATTCTTTTCATTTTTTTTGCTAATTATTAATTAATTATTTGATTTGATTCTACTTTATTTTTATAATTGGTTTTTCTTTTGGTTTTTAAGTTTATTTAATTTTTTATATCTCATTCTTCTCTTTCTTTTTTTGTCTCCAGAATTCTGCTTTTTAAATGTACTTGACCTGGTCATTATATGACCTATCCTCCCCTCCTTTCCTGGTCATTATTCCCACTTTCCCCTGCATTATCCACCTTCCCCCCCTCAAATTCTCCACTGCTTCTACCTTTTCTGGCTGGCTAGCCATAGGACCCTCCATTTCCTGGCTCAAACAACAGCTAGCCAGCCTTAAGTCTTTTTCACCTCCCCTCACTTAACAAATAGCTAGCCAGCCAGAAAAGTTGGCTGGATGACTAGCCTTAGACTCCACCATCCTCTAACTACTTAACTAAGGGCTAGAGGGGCTATTAAGACTATAAATTTGTAATTATTTAAAAGTTATTTCACAACACAAAAAGAAAGCAATAAATTTAATTATTTAAAGGTATTTCAAAAAAAAAGCCACAAAATTGATGTAGAATCTAAGTAAAAAGGTTTTTTGGGGGTACAATATTCCAAATATCAAAAAATAATCATGGTATATTTGGTGGGAAATGAGCCATTTTAAAATGTAAGATTTCTAACTTTGATACTCCCTTTTTTTATTTTTTTCCAGTAATTTTGAAAAAATTTCTTATAGTTTTTGATTTCATTTGAATTAAATATTTTTTTTGGATATTTTCAAAAGTAAAATTTTTAAAGTTTTTTAGATTAAATTATGTAATATTTTTAATCTTATTTTAATTTTTGTTATTTAGAAAAAATTGCTTGATTTCATTAAAAGTAACAAATTTTTTGAAAAAATTTCATTCAGCATAATTTTAAGGTTTTTTTCAAAATTTATAATTAAATTTGGTGTAGGAAGTTGTATCCTCAAATATCTTTGGAGCTCTTCTCATGATATCTGCAAATTACAAAAACTCTTCTATGTTTGAAATTTACTTATTTTTGCTGATTGTTTCAAATAACTCCAAAATTAATTCAACATATCAAAAAAATTAAAAAAATAAGGCAAAAGTAATAAATTAAAAAAACTTTAAGTAGATTAAAAAACAATGGGGATTTGTAGAGTCACCAAATATTTATTATTCTTTCATAAATTATAAATAAATAAATCTGATATTTCAATTTACTAAACTAAATTAATGGGCCAACAACCTTGTGTTGTATAAATTTTAATCATGATAGAATTTACTTTTTTCATGAGGTTTCTCTAGCATATATATGTGGAATGTCCCAGAATTCTGTTTCTATATTTTCTCAGCATTTTGGCTTGAGAAAATTTCATTACTTTAAGCCTATTAAAATTGACATATATTAGTAGTTTATTTATTAATTTATGCAATTATATTAAGTTTAGATGACTCTAACCCCTTTCTTCAAAAAAATGCAGGGGAGGGTATTTCAAAATTTTCAAATCAGACATGCAAAATTATTGACTTGAATAAATTTTAGTGATACCCAATCCTTACTTCAATAAAATGCAGGGGGGGGGGGATTTCCAAACTTTCAAAACAGATCTTCAATTTTGTTGAATTAAATCTATTTAGGAATTCAACTTTGTTGACTTGAGTAGTAACTATGAAAAATTTGATATGAAAATACAAAGAAGTAACAAATATTTAACTCAAAAGTATAGTTGTGCCATCAATGAGTCCTACACAGCCAGGGAAACCTTCAGCCTGCATGAATTGAAATAATTCCAGTTGCTGTTGTGTAGTTGGCCAAGAAGGTGATTTAAAATTGAATGAAAAGACAGAAATCATACAGAACTTTGTGTATAATACGACAGTACCATATCCAATGGTAAGGTAATTTTCCAAATGTCTTATAGCAGCACCATTTCCATTTGATCCAAAGTAACACTTGTGCAGAGCAAGCTGAATGTCAGGATCAAGCTGTTTTTTACAAGAATTGTTATGAAAGATAGAATGATCAGAGATGAGTAGATAAAGTTTATGAAGTTATTGGGAGGAGCTCAATATTTTTTTGTGAATTCTAAAAGAGGAATTTTGACAATTGAGTGGAGATTTTATCTGGGATCATGAATAACATTTGGGCCCCTTTGGTTGATGTAACACTTTTTAGAAAGAATAGACTTATCAGCTTAAGTTTTTTCCAAATCAGAGTCAGAAGCAGAGGTAGAAGTTAAAGCTCAAGAAATAGCATTAATAGTTGTAAAAATTTTCTGCCTAGTAGAGATGTGCTTCATTGGTGTTGCTTGAAGGTTTAGGTGATGAGGGAAGCGGAATTTTTCCACCAAATGAGCAGGGGGGGGGTGTAGATAGAAAAAAATCAAACTTTTTTTCCACCAAAATTAAGTGGCCTAAAGTGAAGGTTGAAATAAGTATGGCATCCACAATTATGTGTAATGAGCCTTACTTACAAATCCATCATGGATGTGATGAGTTTGGGACCAGAAATTAGGAATGGAAACTGGGGTATAAGAGACAAGATAATGCATTATCATACATTCCTTATCCACAATTAATAATGTCTGATCTAAGGAATAAAAATTTCTGACATCTAATTTCAGATCCCATAATTTTGATACCCCTATTATTATTAGGGGGTATCAATGTTCAGGGATCCGCAATTAGGGATCAGGAATTTTTTTTCCCGGGATCAGACATTATTAATTGCGGAAGATTCTTATCCACTAGCCCCAGGGCTAGTGGATAAGAAATCCACGATAATGCATTATCCTGCCTCTTATACCCCAATTTCCATTCCTAATTCCTGATCCCAAACTCATCTCATCCATGATGGATTTTTAAGAAAGTCACATGACTTATAATTGCTGATGCCATCCTTAAGTATTTCCTCACTCTATGCTACTTAATTTTGGTGGCGAACACTTAAGTTTTTTTTCTATCTACACACCCCAACTGCACATTTGGCGGTGAATTCCCACTTCCCTCATCACATAACCCTTCCACCGACAACAATGAAACACCTCTCTACTAGGAAGCTACTTCACTCAACAATGAATGCTATTACTTTTCTTTTAGTTCTTTACTATAAATCTGACTCTGATTTGGAAGATGCTTTAGCTTATATGTGTTTTCTTTCCAAAAAGTGTTACATCATCACCAGGGGGCCAAATCTTTATCATGATCCCCGATATGATCTGGCCTCCATTCTCAACATTCCTCATTTAAACTTCACACAACTTTTTAGAACTTCTCCCGATTCTTTCTTCAAACTTTATCAACTCATCTCCAATCATCCTATCTTCCATAACAATTCTCATAACAAACAGCGTAATCCTGCCATCCAACTTGCTGTTGCTCTATGTTGCTTTGGCTCAAATGGAAATGGTGCTGCCGTAAGACGTTTGGATAATCTCTTTAACATAGGATATGGTACCGTGATATTATACACCAAGCACTGTATGATTGCTATCCTTTCCCTCAAGTCTCAAACTCTTGCTTGGCCAACTCCAGAACAGCGACTTGAATCCTCTCAAGTAATGCAAGCTGAAGGTTTCCCTGGCTGTGTAGGTTTTGTTGATGGCACAACCATCCCTTTGAGTCAAAAGCCTGAAATTACTCTCCAACATTTCTCTTCACCCTTTTAATTTTTAATTTTTATGTTTTCATACTTTCCAAATGTCCTCTTTGTGTACTTTAATCACTTGGTTTTGTATTTTGGTTTGTTGCATATTCATTTTTTTTTTTGAATTTACGGTAAATATCTTTTTTTTGGATGGCTCATTGGTTTTCTTTCACCAGCTCAACATGAAATCGCATATTTTCTGAAATTGCATATTTTGTCAGTGATTTTTTTTTTCATTCATCCCTCATATCCTTTTCCTATTCTCCTCCAACATCCCTCAAACAATTTGGTTTCATTCATTTTGTCATCTCATCTCTCCAGGTAAGTCATTTTATTCTTTTTTTTTGATTTTTTGATTACTAATTATAATTTTTTTTGTTTTTTTCTGTTTATTTTATTTTTTTTATCTAAATTTTTTTTGTAAGTGGGTATTTTGGATTTCAATGGTATAATTAACCTTTTTTTTCTCTCCCTCTTTACTTTATTTTTTAGCTCCATCACCCTACTCTTCATCCCTCCTTGGCATTGTCATTATCCCCCCTTTCCCTTATTTCACTTTTTTTTGGCTCCATTTCATTGAAACACATACATTGCACATTCTTTATGCATTTCACTTACTCCATATTCAATTTCCCCACAATTCCAACATCAATCTTTCTCACTCTATTTTTCCTACTTTTCAATCAAGGTAAGTTTCATCTCCTTTTTTTCATGCCTATATGATATCTCATTCCTTTTATGAAAACTTCATACTTAAATATATGTATGACTCTTATCTGGATAACAGTGAACTTATAAAACTCCTTTTGATCTCATCTTCATTACCACTTTTCAAGTTTTTGTAAAATTTTGAAAATCAGACTCGGAATTAGGGTTAGGTTTATTCAAATCTAATGTTCTTTTTGCTGAAGATTCTCCTGAAGGCTACCTTTCATTTCCTGCAAACAGATTTGAATTTGATTCAGTGGTTGCTGAGATATTGACCGTTAAAGTTGAGCCTTTTTTTTCCCAATTTAAATTTTTATTTCATTTTTTTATGTAACAAATTAGGGTTAGGTTTATTTAAATCGCATGTCCTTTAACTGAAGATTCTACTAAAGCATATCTTTCATTTTCCACAAACAGGTTTGAATTAGGTTCAGTGGTTGCTGAGATTTTGACCTTTGAAGTTGAGCCTTTTTTCCAAATTTCACTTGTCTTATTTCACATTTTTATATTGCATATTTAGAGGATAAGGATTCTGAAACTCTTATATGATTATTATCTAGGCATTTCAATTATATAGGCATATATTCGTTGGTCAAGAATATCACTAAAGCTCAAAAAGATGAAGATTTTCGCTTATGGGACACTCTACCTTCCTTTGACTCTTTTCTTGCTTTTCAACTCAACAAGCTCTGTAATAAAGCATTTGAAAAAAATCATGAACTTGCAACCAAAGTTGGAATACCGAATTGGTGTGACTCCGAATTGGAAGATATCAGCCACGAATATCTTTTATTTTCTAATGTTATTATCACTCATTCTGGATTCCACAATAGGATTCATATCGATAGGAATGATGCCAATTTTCTTACTTTTGGAATATTCTCATATATCAATCTGATAACTGGCCACCCAATACCATCTCCAGCTAAAATCAAAGGACATGGTTTATATTTTCCAGACCACCGGTGCATCATTGATTTTGGTTTGGGAAATGGTATCATCGAAACTATTTGGAATTCTTCTAAGGATAATCATCAAACGACCAAAGCTCCTCCTGGTTTGAAATCCTGTCAAGATTTCACTCATTTCGGTTGCTCATTTCAAATCAGTAATAAGTTGATACAAAGAATCAATAAGGTAAAGAAAGAAGGTAAAGTTATTCGATTTAAAAAAACTTTATCTAGATCCAAAAAGTATGGGGATTAGAGTTGTCATCGAAAATTTTATATTTTTCCATAAATTTTTAATAAATATTTTTTATATATCAATTTTCTCAAATAATGTGATGAGCCATCGACCTTGTGTTGTATAACAGGTAATCATGATAACATTTATTTGTTTCATGGGGTTCCTCTTTCCTATACCTGTAGAAAGTCCCAAACTTATGTTTCTCGACTTGGTCTGCATTTTGGCTTGAGGGATTGTCATTACTTTAAACTAGGGAAATTGATATATATTAGATATTTATTTAATAATTTATGTAATTATATTAAATTTAGATGACTTCCACCCCTTACTTCAATAAAATGCAGGGGGGGGTATTGCCAAATTTTCAAATCTGACATGTGAAATTGATGACTTAGAAAAATTTTGGTTATACCCACCCCTTGCTTCAATAAAATGCAGGGGAGAGTATTGCCAATTTTTTTAAACAGATATAGAATTTTTTTGACTTGTAAATATTTTTGTGATACCCGTCCCTTACTTCAATAAAATCCATGGGGGGTTGTGCCAAAAATTTTTATAAGACTTGTGAAATTCTTGACATGTAAGAATTTTTAGGATACCGGTAAAATTCAGGGGGTAGTAAAGCCAAATTTTCATATAAAACTTTCAAGATTCATGACATGAAAGAATTTTTGTGATACCCACCCCTTACTTCAAAAAAATCCAGGGGTGAGGGATTGTCAAATTTTCAAAGGAGACTTGAAAATTTTATTTAAAAAAAGAATATTTAACATTAAAATACGATATTTCAAGAAATACAGAAAATAATTGTAAAATTTATGTACAAATAAATATGAACACATGAAGTGTGAAAGAAATAAAAGAAACTAGTCAACAAAAAATTTCATTAAACGTTCTATTTCTTCAACAGATTTGTTTGCTTTAATGCATTCAATCAAGAAATCTTTCTTTTTAGAACTTTCTTGGAGATCATGCTTATACTTCATCTGTTCCATTAAGTTTTGATGCTCGAGTTTTTTTTCCTTATTTTTGGATTTTTCAATACTAAGAGTTAACTCAAACTTCTTCTCCTCCAAATCTTGGGCCCTACCATCCTTCTGTAAAGAGAGCTCAAACTTCTTCTCCTCCAAATCTTGGATCCGATCATCCTTCTGTAAGGAGAGCTCATACTTCCTCTCTTCCAAATCTTGTACTCTGTCATCCCTCCTTAAAGAGAGCTCGTATTTCTTCTTTTCAAAGCTCAGTGTCTCTTTAGCAATTTCCACTTGTTCTAGAGTGAGAATAAAAATTAACATAAAGTAGAAGAAAAGCAGAGTAAAGTAATAAGAGGTATGATATCACTTACCAGCATCACGTTTCTCTAAAAACTGTTCCATCAAAGAAAAAGGTGTTTGTGATGAAGTATCACTTTTTCGTCTTCTTTGGGAGAGGAAATTTAGACTAGTTGAAGCCCTTCTCTTTTTGTTCAACGTAGAATTTTCCTCCTCATCATTGTCACTAGCTTCAGACTCAGTTGATTGAGGATCCTGGGTTTGTTCATCAGCCTTTTAAGAAATAAGAAAAAGATAAGTAAATAAAAAAATAGAATTGATAAGATAAAAGAAACAGACCTGAGTTAGATTGGGTTGGGTTAAATCGCCAATAAGATCAATAGCAAAGCTATCAAGATTCGTAGAATTTAGAAGAGGGGAGGCTTGAGTGGAGGAAGAGGATGGGAAAAGATTTGCTTCGACATCATGTTCGGAGATAGGATCTTCTCCATCCAACATGTTTACAGGATTAACATTGGCTCGCTCTCCAAAAATTGCATCCATCTCTTTAAAGTAAGGACATAAAGAATCAAGTTTATTGTCTATGGATTTTATACCCTTAGTTATATCAATGTCAGTAACCCCAAAACCAGTGGAAGATGAAAGAGCCTTTGCCTTCTTGTATTTTGCTCGATAATGCTTGAAGCGTTCAGACATCTGTTTAGGCAAAAGATCAATCCTTCCCTTGGTCTTATTGCGTAATTCATTTGCCATTAGAAGATAGCCATTAAATTTTGATGTGGGGGGCCGTCCTACTTTAGTGGCATACTCAGTACCAAAACAAGAATCATAGTTAGATTTGGTTTTCAGCCAGTTGATAAGAATGAGATGTTCATCTTTTTTTAATTGAACAGTCTTTGATTTCTTGGCTGAGCAGGGGAAAGAGGAAGTAGTGGGAATTGAAGAACAACTGGGTGATGGCTGCCTTTGAGAAGATCTAGGATGACGAGGCATGTTATTATAAATGAAGATGAAAAGGAGCAGAAACAAGCAGATGAGATAGCGAGATGAAAAGGAGAAGAATCAAATAGATGAAATGGGGAGAAATTCTGAGCGGATAGAATGAACAGGATGGGATGAGAATGGAAGTGCGCAGCAAGGTAGAAGGCTGGGATATCCAGAAAGTTGTCCAAGATGTGGTTATCAAATATTGAGGATAAAAATGTCATAGAAGAGGTGAACATTGACACATAAAGTGTCTAATAACCCAATTATTAGCAAAAATAATTGCGGAAGATAATTGGGGTATGCAGATTATTTTCCGCAATTAATTTAATTGCGGATCGGTCAACATTGATACCCCCTATTATTATTATTATTATTATTATTATTATTATTATTAGGGGGTATCAAAGTTAACCAATCCGCAATTAGTGATCAGGAGTTTTTTTTCCCAGGATCAAACATTATTAATTGCAGATAATTCTTATCCATTAGCACCAGGGCTAGTGGATAAGTAATCCACAACAATGCATTATCCCACCTCTTATACCACAATTTCCATTTCTAATTCCTGATCCCAAACTCATCACATCCATGATGGATTTTTTAGAAAGTCAAATGACTTATAATTGCTGATGCCATCCTTAAGTCATTCATCACTCTATGCTACTTAAATTTTGTGGAAAACACTTAAAGTTTTTTTCTATCTACACACCCCAACTGCACATTTGGCGGTGAATTCCCACTTTCCTCATCACATAAGCCTTCCAAAAATGACTATGAAACACCTCTCTACTAGGCAGCTACTTCACTCAATTATTAATTCTATTTCTTTACTTTTAGTTCTTTACTATAAAACAGACTCTGATTTGGAAGATGCTTTAGCCCAAATGTCTTTTCTTTCCAAAAAGTGTTACATAAACCCAAGGGGGCCAAATCTTCATCATGATCCCAGATATGATCTCCACTCCATTCTCACATTCCTCAACTATTTCAAACATCCCCCAATTCTTTCTTCAAAATTCATAAACTAATCTCCAAACCTCCTATATTTCATAACAATTCTCAAAATAAACAGCGTGATCCAGCTATTCAACTTGCTGTTGCACTAGGTTGCTTTGGATCAAATAGAAATGGTGCTGCAGTAAGATATTTAGAAAATATCTTTACCATAGGATATGGGATGGTGATATTATACAACAAGCACTGTATAATTGCTATACTTTCTCTCAAGTCTCAAACACTTGCTTGTCCAACTCCACAACAGCAACTTGAATCCTCTCAAGTAATGCAAGTTGAAGGTTTCCCTGGATGTGTAGGATTTTTTTATGGCACAACTATACCTTTGTTTCAAAAGCCTGCCTATTATGGCAACCATTATTTTGATCACAAAAAATTTTTTTCTCAAGATGTTCTCCAATTTCACATCTTTCTATTTTATGGCATTGAACTCTGTTCTTTGCCCAAAGAACAGAGTCCATCCTCGTATTCTCACACTCAGTTTGCACCAATCCCCATCCCTTTCAACTCTATCAACACATGCTTGTCTTCCCTCCCCACCCTTTTTGCTACCCTCCCATCCCCATTATGATGGAAACCATTATTTTGATTGCAAAAAAAGGTTTCTTCAAAATGTTCTCCAATTTCACATCTTTCTATTTTATGGAAGTGAACTCTGTTCCTTGCCCAATGAACAGAGTCCATCCTCCTATTTTCACACTCAGTTTGCACCAATCCATATCCCTTTCAATTCTATCAACACATGCTTGTCTTTCCTCCCCACCCCTTTTGCTACCCTCCCAGCCCCATTGTATTCCATCCTCTTTTGATCCCTGTTTCACCCCTCCTGATCTCTCCCCAACCCTTTTCTTCATTCAAAATGCCTTGGAAACCCTTAATCTTCCCTTCCAACTCTTTCCCAACCTTTTCACTACCACATATATCCTTCCTAACCTCTCTCTCCTGCCTCCCCAACCTTTGTAGCCCCATTCCTCCCCTTTACCTTTCCTCCACAATCCTTGAGCCTCAATTTCCATTACATCAAGATAGATTACTGTTTTTATATAATGGTATATTTGGCCTTATGTTTTTCTACATTCTATTATGTAAAAGAGGAAAACTTGATTGGGACTGGTGAGAATAATTGGTTGTAGAAATTTTCATTTTAAAATTTTTTCATTTAATTTTGGATTTTTCTCTTCCAATTATTTTTTAAAGTTACATCAAAATAGACTACTGTTTTTATATAATGGTGCATCTGACCTTAGGTCATTTTACTGGCTATTATATAAAATAGGAAAACTTGATAAGGACTGGTTAAAATAATTGGTTGAAGAAATTTTCATTTTTAAATTTTTTTTCAATTTGATTTCTTTGATTCAATAAATTTCAGGGGGGGTATTTCCAAATTATCATATCAAACTTGAAAAAAAATTTGACTTGAAAATTTCTTTACTTGAAAGAATTTTGGTGATACCCACCCCTTGGTTCAATCAAATGCAGGGGTGGGATTGAAAAATTTTCAAATGTGACTTGAAAATTTTAACTAAAAAATAATTTTTAACATTAAAAATTCTTGAAAATTTTATTTAAAAAAGAATTTATAACATTAAAGTATGAAAATTCAACTAATGACGGATAGAGTAAAGAAATACAGGAAATTAGGATAAAATTTTATGTAAAATTAATTATGAACAGTTGAAGTATGAGAGAAATAAAACAAACTAGCCATCAAAAAATTTCTTTAAATTTTCAATCTCAACAGATTTATTAGCTTTAACACATTCTATCAAGAAGTCTTTCTTTTTTGGAATTTTCTTGACAATCAAGCTTATACTTCATCTGTTCCATGAGGTTTTGATGCTCAAGTGTTTTCTCCTCTTTCTTTGATTTTTCAATACTTAGAGATAACTTTAATTTCTTCTCCTCCAAGTCTTTTGCCCTATCATCCTTCCGTAAAGAGAGTTAGTACTTCCCCTCCTCCAAGACTTGTGTCCCATCATCCTTCTGTAAAGAGAGTTCAAAATTCTTCACTTCCAAATCATGTACCCTTTCATCCCTCCTTAAAGAGAGCTTGTATTTTTGCTTTTCAAACTTTAGCATCTCTTTACAAACTTACACTTTTTCTAGAGTGATAATAAATATTTACAAAAAGTAGAGGAAAAGCAGAGTAAAGTATTAAGAGGTTTGGTATCACTTACCAGCATCACGTTTCTCCAAAAGTTCTTTGGTAGAAGAAAAAGGGGTTTGAGATAAAGTATCATATTTTCTTCTTCTTTGAGAGTCAAAATTTAGATTACTTGAAGCCCTTCACTTTTTGTTCAAGGTCATATTTTCCTCCTCATAATTGTTGCTGGCTTCTGACTAAGTTGATTGTGGCCCCTGTGTTTGTTCTTCAGATTTTTTAGAAATAAGAAAATGTAAATAAAAAAAAGAATTGGTAAGATAAAAGAAAAAAACATACTTTAGTTAGATCAGGTTGGTTTACATTGCCATAAGGATCTATTTAAAAGATATCTTGATTAGTGGAAGTTAAATGAGGGGAGGCTTGAGTGGAAGAGGAAGGAAAAAAATTTCTTTCAACATCATGTTCAGAAATAGCATCTTCACCATCCAACATGTTTGCAGGATTAATGTCAAAGATGTGGTTATGAATGAATGTAGGCCAAGAAGTGGTTATGAAAAATTGAGTAGAAAAATGTCAGATAAGAGGTCAACTTTGACATGTAAAATGTCAAATAACCCAATTATTAAAAAAAATAACTGTGGAAGATAATTGGGGTATAAGGATTTTTACCTGAAATTAATGTAATTGTGGATTGGTCAACTTTGATACCCCCTATTATTATTATTATTATCATCATTATTATTAGGGTTTATCAAAGTTAAAAATATTCCATTTCAAAATACCTATTTTCTCCACCAAATAAACAATAGGGGGTGTCAGTTCTGGCAAATTGGCACTTACAAATCCGCACTTATTTAAGTGCGGATTTCTGAAACACACTAGCCCCAATACTGGTGGATTTCAAAATGAAATAAGTCACTTATTTCACTCAAATCCGCACTTTCTCAACCAAAAGTGCTGATTTCACCATCAAATCTCATTTCACTGATTTGTCAGCATCATCCCAATCATACACAGCACTCCATAGAATAACACTTCATAACTCAAAACATTGTACATCATTTAAATTTTCATATCATATCATATAAGATTCATGCCTTCCTCACTTTCAAATCGTGATAAATTTCATAAAGCAATGAATTTCATGGCTCTTGAACTGCTCTTGGACTCTGATTGCGATTCTGATTCTGATCTAGAAGAAGATTTTATCTTTTTATCAAAAAAGGCCACAAAATGTTACCTTCTTCCCAGAAAGCCTCAAGTACTTCATACCTTCAAGTACATCATCCAAGCACTTCTTAACCTATCTACACCCAGTTTTAGACAGTTGTTCAGGACTTCTCAGGAATTTTTCCTTAAATTGCTTGAGCTTATTCAGGATCATCCCATATTTCACAATAATTCTCAAAAATAACAACGACACCCTTCAATTCAATTGGCCATCACACTATGTCATTTGGGTTCCAATGGTAATGGAGCCGCTTTGAAACATTTAGAAAATGTCTTTGATTTAGGGTATGGTTCAGCTAACACTTATACTAAACAATGCATCACTGCCATCAACTCCTTGGAATCTCAACTTCTCACCTGGCCAACAAAAGAAGAGCAACTTGAATCATCTCAGGTTATGCAAGCAGAGGGCTTCCCAGGATGTATTGGTTTTGTTGGTGGTACTACTATTCCTTTGAGCCAGATACCTGCTCAAGGTGGAACCAATTACTTTAACCGTAAAAAGAGGCAGATTATTTTTAACTCCTTTCCATCTCTTTTAAGATGACACAAACAACTGTATCTTCTTTATAGATATTCAATTTTCGTTCCACTTATATGTGATGTTAACAAAAAATTTATATCATTCTTTGCCGGCTATCCTGGCTCATGTTATGACTCCTAAGTCTTTCAAAGAATGCAAATTTCAAATGAACCTGAAATATTCTTTGATGAAGATCAGTATCTTCTTGCAGATTCTGCTTATGTGAATGGAAAGTATGTACTTCCTGCTTTTTGAGGAGCAGCTTCAGAAGACAGTCAAAATGCCAAGTTCAACAATCATTTGAAAAAGTCAAGAGTCCTTATTGAACATTCTATTGGAATCTTGAAAGGCCATTTTTCTATTTTAAGGGAACTAAGAAGTCCTCTTAGAAATAAATCTGAAATGGAGGCAGTGATCAACTGGATTCTGTGTTGCACTATACTTCATAACCTACTTGCTGACCTCAAAGATCAATGGTTAGAGCTGTATGAAGATGAACAAGTTGATTCACCTCTGACTATATCCAACACTTCTATTTCTCAATCAACTAGTATAAGGGCAATAATTCTTCCAATAACACTCCAACATTTTTAAACACAATTTTAATTTTTTTTTTCATACTCTTCAAATGATCAATTTGCATGTGTTATTCACTGAGAATGGTAAATTTTTTTGCATATTTTTTTGGTTTTTGAATTTGCTGTTCAAGTCTTATTTTTTATCTCTCTGTATTTTCTTATTAAATTAACAAATATAATACTTTATAATTTGAATATAAACAATAAAAAATATAAAATCTTTAAACTATTTACAACTAACTATAATGTCACTTAAGTGCGTGCTTATTAATACTCCTGTTTTCTAAAATTTACATGATAACTATTGACTTTTCTCTTGTAACATTTCAAATAGCATGCTATTATCATTCTCTCTTTTCTATACCCCATTTCATATTCTCCCTTTATCTTCTTAACTTTTGCTTTTCCACAATCTATAGCCTTCTGTTTATTAGTTCTCTTGCCTTTGAATATGTATAACTGTGTTATCTTTTTCTTATGTAATCTATTAACATTTAGTCTTTTGCTTCTAGCTCTATAGTAATCTTTAATTCCACACCTTAAGGTTAAATGTTTAACTTTTATCTTTCCATGCCACCTTATTAATTTTATCTTTTTATCTATTAATTTATTTATTTTTTAAAAAGTATTTCTTGTCTATCATTCATCAGTTGTAAAGCACTGTTATCAACCTCATTATTATTGATGCTTATTGCATCTGTTAATTGTGCTTTATCACCGTGAGATTTTGAATGGAGGTATGCTAAGTTTTCCATAGTTACATTAACACACCCCCTTCCATTCATCATCTCATAATTCTCTAATCCCATTTTCTCATGAATTTAAAATGTTTTATTTGATCTAGGGGTTTAGTAAATATATCAGCTACCATTTCATTAGTAGGAATATATTCAATGATAATCTCTTTATTTTTAATTAGATCCATCACATTATTGTAGTGTGTTTCAATGTGTTTATTTAATGAGTGAAAAACTGGGTTTTTTCCTTTCTTTATTGCACTTTGATTATCCGATTCTATTATTGTTGGTCTAGTACATTCTTTACCTATTTCTATTAATATTTTTTTCCACCATACCACTTCTTGTCTGCTTCTAAATATGCTCTGTAATCCACTTTGGATGATGACGTGCTGATAGCCCCAAGTTTTTTACTTTGCCAATAAACTGCACTATTGTTTATCATAAAGACATGTCCACTGACTGACTTTAAATTTTCATTTTCTGCCCATCCTGAATCTACAAACCCTGTGATAATTTCATTATTTTTCTTATAATATATTCCCCACATTTGTGTTCCTTTCAAGTATCTTAGAACCCTTTTAAAAGCTGCCCAATGTGAATGATTTGGTTTTTCTAATAATTGAGATAATATTCCTGCGCTATAATCTATGTCAGGTCTTGTACATTGTGAGAGATAGTTTAGTGATCCGATAGCCAATCTATAATCCAAACTTATTTTGCTCAAGGTTTAATACTAGAAGATTATTCTTAATTGCTCCTTCCATTATTACTTTACTATTCACAACAACTTGAAATTTTTTGTCTCTCATTTTGATTACTTGTGCTCCCTTTCCCAACAAGAGGACTTGTGAGATTAAACTATAAGGTAGGTCAGGAATATAGTATGAATTACTGAAGACAAATTTCTTATTACTCTCAGGATTGTAAAATTCAATGTCTCCCTTGTCTTTAATTTCAACAGTTCTACCTACTTCCCCAATGTTTACCTTACCTTTGAAATCTTGAAACTTTGAAAAATCTTCTTGCTGGTTGAACATATATTCCAAGGCACCTGAGTCTAATAATATTTCATTACTAGAATCATGACATAAGCTAGCTTCCATGGCTCCAAAATATGAAAATATAGGAAGCTACTGGTCACCAACCAATATTTCAACATCACTATCCTCACCCTCATTGTCTTTCCATTAAAGAACACCTCTTCTTCTTTATCTCTGAATATTTCCAATTCCCAATCAATAACCTTTCTTTTATTTGGGGGCTGACTTTCTTTCTCTTAATTATATGAAATTCTGTTTCCTAGGAACACAACCTCTGCCCCCTCCTTTTCTTCACTTTTTTCTGCCATAAAATCATTTTTGGGAGGTGCATACTTGTATTTTGTCCAAGCCTTCATACACTCTTTGGCTGAATGGCCCATAATGCTGCAATTATAACATTTGATGTTTCTTTTTTGGTTCAGGGCTACTACCATGGCAACATTGTCTTCCTTTCAAACAGCACATTTTTTACTTTCCTTCTCAAGGCACTTCAATACTTCATCTAAACTGAGTACTTTGTCTCCTTGGATCAAGATACAAATGAACAACTTTTATTCCCTGGGAAACTTGTGCAATACTTGAAGAGAAAGTACTTTTTCATCTACTTTCAATCCGGTGAGTTTAATTTTGCTATTGATGGTTCTGATGTCCTTGAAAAATTGGCTTGCATTAGTGTATTCAATGTATAATAGTTCATTAAAAGCTAATCTTCTTCCTTGAGTGTCTCCACCCACATACTTTTCTTCGAGTAGCTCCCAGGCTTTCAATTTGTTTCCTTTATTTTCACCATAAAGCTTGCTTGCAATAACAGCTACGTGATCACTATTGAGGTGGTGAATAATTAGATTATACAACTTTCTTTTCCTTTCTTCTACTTTATCACAGGCCTTTCCATTGATATAATCTAGGCAATTAATGTTGTCTAATTTTGCCTCCAAAATTGTAGACCAGACAAAATAATTGTTTTCATTAAGTAAGCAATGGGGATGAGTATTGTGAGTAACGTTTATGGGTTCAGGAATTTGTTGTTCTTTAAATGATTGATACCTTTGTGGTACTGATAATTTATTAAATTAACAAATATAATACTTTATAATTTGAATATAAACAATAAACAATATAAAATCTTTAAACTATTTACAGCTAACTATAATGTCACTTAAGTGTGTGCTTATTTATACTCCTCTTTTCTAAAATGTACATGATAACTATTGGCTTTTCTCTTGTAACATTTCAAATAGCATTCTATTATAATTCTCTCTTTTCTATACCACATTTCATATTCTCCCTTTATCTTCTTAACTTTTGCTTTTCCACAATCTATAGCCTTTTGTTTATTAGTTCTCTTGCCTTTGAATATGTATAACAGTGTTATCTTTTTCTTATGTAATCTATTAACATTTAATCTTTTGCTTCTAGCTCTATAGTAATCTTTAATTCCACACCTAAAGGTTAAATTTTTAACTTTTATCTTTCCATGCCACCTTATTACTTTTATCTTTTTATCTATTAATTTATTTATTCTTTTAAATAGTATTTCTTGTCTATCATTCATCAGTTGTAAAGCACTGTTATCAACCTCATTATTATTGATGCTTATTGCATCTGTTAATTGTGCTTTATCACTGTGAGATGTTGAATGGAGGTATGCTAAGTTTGCCATAGTTACATTAACATTTCTTTCATCAACTCAACATGAAATGGCATGTTTTCTGAAAACACATATTTTTTCAGTTGCTCTCTTTTTTTTCTTCACTCATATCCATTTCCTCCTCTCTTCTTACATCACTCAAACAATTTCAATTCTATTTCTTTTTTCTCAACTTATCTCTCCAGGTAAGTCTTTTTTTCTTTTTTACTTAATTTTTTGCTATTTTTTTTTTTTTGGTTTTTTTTTTGGTTTTTTTGGGGGGGGGTTTTTTTGTAAGTGCTTTGTTTTAAATTTATAGGTAAAATTAACCTTTTTTTTCTCTCTACCTTCCCTATTTTCTCTCATTCATCCTATTCTTTATCCCCCTTGGGCCTGGGCTTTTTCCCACCTTTACCCTCTCCTTGGAATGGATATATCCCCCTTTCCCCCACTTTGGCTGCCTTATTCCCCCCTCCTTGGCTCACTCTAACATCCCTTTTCTTCCTTTCTCCCCCTTGTTGGTGTCCTCATTTCCTCCCCTCATTCATTCCTCTCCAACCACCCTCCAAATAACCCCCAATCTCCCCCTACAATCCACCCTCCTATCCTCCTCAGAACCCCCCCTATCCCCCCTCCAATCCCCCTCGAAATCCCCCCAATCCCCCCCTCATCCCTCCTTAATGATTCAGGTTAGTATATATTGCCATTGTGATCTATTGAAAAGATATCTTGATTTGTGGAAGTCAAATGAGGGGAGGCTTGAGTAGAAGCTTAAAGAAAAAGATTTCTTTTGAAATAATGTTTGATGATATCATCTTCTCCATCCAAAATGTTTGCAGGATAAAAATTGGCTGGCTCTAAAAATATGGAATCCATCTCTTGATAGTAAGGGCATAATGAATCCAGTTAATTGTCTATAGTTTTGATGCCCTTACTGATATCAAGGTCAGTAATACCAGAACAAGTGGAAGATGAAAGAGTCTTAGCCTTCTTGTATTTGGATTGATAGTGCTTGAAGCATTCAAAAATCTTTTTAGGTAAAAGATTAATCCTTCCATTGGTCTTATTTCATAGTTTATTGGCCATTAGAAGATCTCCATTGATGTTTGATGCAGGGGGCTGTCCTACTTTAGTTGCATTCTCAGTACCAAAAAAAGAATCATAAATAGTTATGGTTCTCAGCAAGTTGATAAGTATGAGATGATCACCTTTTTTTAGTTGAAAGGTCTTTTACTTCTCAGCTGAGTGGGTGAAAGAGGGAGTAATGGTATTTGAAGAACATCTGGGGGATGACTTTCATTGAGAAGATCTATGATGACAAGGCATGTTGGAATATTTGAAGATGAAGCAGGGAAGAAACAAACAGATGAGATGGGGAGTTGTTTTGAATGGATAGAATGAATAGACAGGATGGGAGTGCACAGCAAGAAAGGGAGGCTGGCACATCCAGAAAGTTTTCCAAGATGTGGTTATGAAAAATTGAGGATAAAAATGTCAGATAGAGGTGAAAATTGACATGTAAAAGGTCTAGTAACCCAATTATTAGCAAAAATAATTGTGGAAGATAATTGGGGTATAATGATTTTTATCTGCAATTAATTTGATTGTGGATCAGTCAACATTGATACCCCCTAAGATTCCTTTAGTAATTACAGTAAATCAGATTAAAAGACTTTTTGAAATAATGATCAACTGTTCTTCAATAAGTCCTTCACTTGTCTTTGATTTAATTTCAGAGAGGTTCCAAGCTTGATTGTGGGATGTTTCATCACTGCCTCATTATGTGCTAAATCAGATATGAGGTAGGGCTCAAGGTTGCAGACTTGCTAGCAAGTCTGCCCCCCCATATTGCATGGTGGGGGTGTTTTATGTGTAATAATGTTGTACTTAGTGATTCTAGGTATGTAGTATATCCTGTGGTGAAGCCAAAATATTTATCACCAGTTCATTCTGGAAAAAGCACTTACACTGCTACCATTTTCACAATTTCTTTGACAAATCCCATGGGTTGCTTGGCAAAAGCCACCATTTCTCACTCACCCTCTGAATTTCACCATCATCAACTACATGCCCTCTCCTTAGCACAAATATTCCCACCATCCTTCTCACTTGCCTCATGTGATATGTTTCATCCCTCCCTCCTGCTCCTTGGTTTCATTTTCCATGTGACACTTGAAGTAAAAGTCAATCTTTTAATCAATATGCAAAGCATAAAAGCAACATCTACATAAAAACTACCTTTTTCATTTCTGTCTTTCAATTTGACTGGGCTAGAAACTGCAATATATAAACCTTAAATCTAAATTAGTCAATCATATGCTTATACTTTTCAACATTAAGAGAATGTGAAATGTATTAGTACTATGCACAGGGGTAAAAGATGGAAACCAGATGTCTGTTTACCACTTTTTTCCCCTGTGATGGTCAATGATATATTTTTAATCTTGGGCTATTGTATATCTGAGGGTAATTAAAGGTCTTTGAGTGGTAATAGGAGAATGATTAAAGGATCTGTGGGTTATATTGGAGGGTCAGTGATAAAGTAAGGGAAGTTTATTAAAGGGTTCAATGTGAGGTGGAGTTATCTATATAATTGGGTGGATTTGGTTTGACATTCCTTAGAATTAAATTATAATATTGTTGTGATAGTAGTTAAATTTATATAAGGCTATTGTTGTTTCCTACCTTTCTTGACAATCAATTTCATTCAATCTTAAAATTCCTAAATATTCTTTAATTGTTAAGTTCCAACCCTTTGTGAGATTAACCTGAATATTTAGTGTCACTTTCAAATCACATTATTTATCACCTCAAGTTTATCTTGAAGAAGTATTAATTTATCTTTGAATTATCTTCAAACCACTCCTTAAAAGTATTCCTTGGTGCTTCAAAGAAGTCCTCAATCATCTTTTACAATATCACTTTCTCTGAAACACCCTTGAACTTGTGTGTAGACCATCTGGTAACACTGGGCCCCTTTATTATTCTCAACTTTCATTGGGAAATAAAAGAAGAGGCCCGGATTAGCTTTCCTGCCAAGATTTATTCCTCTTTCCTACATCTTATTACAACTACACAAATGGCTCTTTATCACAGACAGAATCCTTCACTGCAGCCTTTGACCCTTCCCAGTCACTCCCACTTGTTTCCAGACTGTGAGATATCCACCTCTATTCAGTTTTTGAAGCTGAGCTATGTGGCATTCTCCTAAGCCTCCACCTACTCCATGAAGACCAAATCCATTCTTTATATTCTTCCCTCACTCTGCTAACTGACAACCAAGAAGTTCTCAAAGTTTTATCATCCTCTGCACCTGCCACCTTGAACTCCCCCATATTCACTGCAATAGTGTGCGCAGTCAACCTCCTCCTAAATAAGAGTCAAAACCAGTCTCTAGTTCTCCAATGGTGACCAGGCCATCTTGGAATCATGATTAATGAAATGGCTGAAAAACTTTCCAATGCCTCTAACCCTGCTATCCTCTCTAATGAGTTACTTTTTAATTTATTTCCCCCATCCCTCACCTCCTCATTAAAATCCCACATTAAAGTTCACTCACAATTCTACTCCTCTAACCCCCCTCCCCCCAAGATTTACCAAATAAATTGAGAGGAGGCTTTAATCCTCAGCTCATTTTCTAATTTCTCACTGAGCTCCCCAGATCCATGCCACTGTTTTCTCACAATTCGGCTCAGGACACTCTCTTTTAAAACACTATATACATTTCTTTACTCTCCCCTATGTACACTCTGCTACCTCAACTCAACTGATGCGCCCAACATATTCTCCTGATCTATCCAGAACACTTGAAAGCTTGCTAATCACTCATTGGGGAAGCCAAGTGTCATAAGATTCCTGTTGGCAGGTTGTCTAGAAGATGGAAGAAAAATATAAAAAAAATAGAAGAAGAAGAGAACACAAGAAAAAAATAAGAAGTAACTCAAGGAATAACTACAACTAAAAAAGAAGATAAGGACTCTCAAGTACAACTATTGGACATTGAAGGTTTATTTCAATCAAGTAAGTAAATTTATATCTATCTACTATATCAAAACAAAAATAAAACAATTGAACCTCTCTTAAATCAACCATGTGTATAATTAATTTCCTCAATTTATATATTATAAACTCAGTAATAAATTTTTTAGAAAAATACTAAATATTGTAAAAAAATCTTATTTTATGAATTGTAAAGAAATTTAAGTAATGGTGACTACAAAGTGTGAAACCAAAGCCTTTAAATAGGCAAATGAGGCACTCTGAGAAATCACTAAGGGTACAAAAGAAAAGAAACAAATAAAATGAAGTTTTACAGAAAAATAAGGGTTCTACGTAACTATTTAAAAAAACAGAATAAAAGACCCCAATGTATCCATCCCTTTAAACCCTGTCACAAAGTAAGTGGTTAAATAGGATACCAGTTTTATCAAGAAAAGAAAAAATGTAAGTATAGTAATTAAAGCATGTTAAATTTTGTTGTATTGTAAAGAATCCAACCTTTTAATGAAAAAAATATTTTTATACTATTTTGGAAATACAATTTATTATATCAAATTAATATGGCTTAAAACAATTTAATCAGTTTTACTAGTATAATTAATGTTGTATTTAAACAAGTATTTTAATAAAATCAGTTTTATTAAAATAAAACACTTTTATATTAAAATAAAGGTTTTACTTGCTTAATGTATTTGTCTAATTAATTAATTAATTATTTTATTTTATTTTATTAGTCCAATTGTGAGAAAAGGGAGTGCTCAATAAATTTGTAAAGTATTTTTATTTTTATGATTTAATCTATATAATAGGGGGTATCAATGCTCAGGGATCCACAATTAGGGAGCAAGAATTTTTTTTCCAGGATCAGACATTATTAATTGCGGATAATTCTTATCCACTATCACTGGGGCTACTGGATAATGATTACACAATAATGCATTATCCCACCTCTTATACCACAATTTCCATTCCTAGTTCCTGGTCCCCAACTCATCACATCCATGAATGATTTGTAAGCAAGTCACAAGAAATATAATTTCAGATTCCATCTTTATTCGTCTCTTCACTCTATGCTACTTGATTTTGGTGGTGAGAACATAAAGTTTTTTCTCATCCTTATGTGTCTCTTCACTCTATGCTACTTAATTTTGATGAAAAACACATAACATTTTTTTCTATCTACACACCCCACCTGCTCATTTGGTGTCACATTCCCACTTCCCACTCATCACCTAAACCATCTACCAACAAAATAAAGCATCTTTCTACTAGGAAGCAACTTCACTCAGCTATGAATGCTATCACTTTAAATTTAGCTGCTAACTCTGATTCTGACTTGCTTTTGGAAGACACTTAAGCATATATGTCTTTTCAATGATCTTTATGAGGAAGAGGATCCCAGAACTGCACCAGATTTCCCCTCCCTTGAATCACAAAAAATTTTTTCCACCAGCATAGGCTCTGTCATTATGACAATCACCCTCCAACATTTTGAAACACAACCCTTTTAATTTTTTTCATACTCTCCAGATTTTCAGCTTGTGTGCTTTATTCACTTGGTTTGGTGTTTTTTTTTTTTGAAAATTCACTTTTATTTTGAAATTTCACTGAATGTCTCTTTTTTGGATATCTCATTTTTTTCATTCACCAGTTAAACATGATATCACATATTTTCTGCAATTACATAAGTTTTCACTGTTTCTTTTTTTCATTCATCATTCATATCCTATCCTCCTCTCCTCAAACTTCCCTCAAACAATTTTGTTTTATTTATTATCTCATCTCATCTCTCCAGGTAAGTCATTTTATTTATTCTTTTTGTTATTTTGATTGCTAATTATGAGTTTTTTATTTTTTTATTTTTTTTATTTTTTGTATATAATTTTTTGTAAATGGTTATTTTTGATTTATATGTTAAAATTAACCTTTTTTTTCTCTTCCTCTTTACTTTCTTTTTTAGCTCCATCAACCTACTCTTCATCCCTCCTTGGAATGGCCATTATCCCCCTTTCCCCTATTTCACTTTTTTTTGGTTACATGTAATTAAAACACATACATTGCTCATTCTTTACACATGTTACTTACTCCATATTCAATTTCACCATCTTTCCAACATTAATCTTTCTCACTCTTTTTTTACTACTTTTCAATCAAGGTAAGTTTCATCTCATTTTTTTCATGCCTATATGATATCTCATTCCTTCTATGAAAAATTCATACTTAAATATTTGTATGAATCTTATCTGGATAAAAAAGAACCTATTAAACTCCTTTTGTTCTCATCTCCATTACCACTTTTCAAGTTTTTGTAAATTTTGAAAATCAAAATTGGAATTACGGTTAGGTATATTCAAATCTAATTTTCTTTTTACTGAAGATTCTCCTAAAAGCTACCTTTCATTTCCCACAAACAGATTTGAATTTGGTTCAGTGGTTGCTGAGATATTGACTGTTCAAGTTGAGCCTTTTTTCCCAATTTAACTTTTTTATTACATTTTTTATGTAAAAAATTAGGGTTAGGTTTATTTTAATCACATTTCCTTTAACTGAAGATTCTACTGAAGCCTATCTCTCATTTCCCATTAACAGGTTTGAATTAGGTTCAGTGGTTGCTGAGATTTTGACCTTTAAAGTGGAGCCTTTTTTTCCAAATTACACTTATCTTATTTCACATTTTTATATTGCATAATTAGAGAATAAGGAATCTAAAACTCTTATCTGATTATTATCTAGGCTTTTATCTCCCTCTTTTTAGACTTTTCATCATCAATTTTCAAGTTTTTTTGCAAATTTGAAAAGTAGAGTCAGAATTAGGGTTAGGTTTATTTGAATCAACTGTTCTTTTAGCTGAAGATACTTCTGAAGCCTATCTTTCATGTGCAGTAGACAGATTTGAATTTTCTTCAGTGGTTTCTGAGATATTTATCTTTAAAGGTTGACCTTCTTATATAATTTGACTTTTAATTAATTCATAATGAATATCATAATGTTTACATCATTCATTTATCTTTCCAGATTCCTTTGATTATCTAGGCTTTTATCTCACTCTTGTTCAGAATTTCATCATCAATTTTCAAGTTTCTGTGCAATTTTAATAATAAGAGTCAGTATTAGGAATAGGTTTATTTGAATCTACTGTCCTGTTAGCTGAACATACTTCTGAAGCCTATCTTTAATTTCCAGAAAACCAACTAGAATTTGGTTCAGTGGTTGCTGAGATATTAACTTTTAAAGTTAAGTTTTTTTTTCCCATTTTCACTTTTATTTATTTCATAATGCATAACATAACATTTAAATCATGCATTTATCCTTCCAGATTCCTTAAACTACCTTTTTCTTTACATATTATTCTGCCCTTTCATCAAGGTGTGTTTTTTTATTTTTCTTACCATTTTCATATGTGTATCCTTCACAAAGTTTTACATCTCTTATCAGATCAGTCAAAAGTTAGTCCAACAAATAAACAAGGTAAAAAAAAGGTAAAATTAATAAATTTACAAACCTTTAGGTAGATAAAAAAAGTTCTGGAATTTGTAAACTCATCAAATATTTTTTATTTTTCTTATATTTTTAATAAATAAATCTGATATTTCAATATACTAAACTAAAGTAATGAGCCAACAACCTCGTTTTTATAAAAGGTAATCATGATAACATTAAATTGTTTCATGGGGTTCATCTTTCCAATACCTGTGGAAAGTCCCAAACTTAGCCTCCAGACTTGGTCTGCATTTTGGCTTGAGGAATTTTCATTACTTTAAAACAAGTGAAATTAATGGAGTGATTCTAATTTTGGTAATTTTCACCCCTAACTTCAATAAAATGCAGGGGAAAGTATTGCCAAATTTTTAAATCTGACATGGAAAATTGATGACTTAGAAAAATTTGGTGATACCCACCCCTTGCTTCAATAAAATTCAGGGGAGGTTATTGCCAAATTTTTCAAACAGATATAGAATTTTGTTGACTTAGCTTTATTTAGAAATACAAAATTGGTGGTGAGGTGATAAAATTATGTTGATGATGAGGTTTTTTTCACAGGTGTTAGTATTATTTTACTATCTGAAAATCTTAAGTGCAATATTTTTGAGTCCAGTAAGGAGAAATGGTGTTAACAGAATCTCATGATATAACTATTTTTGATAAGATTAAAAGTAACTATTAAATCGGGAACCAAAAAGAATATTCATTTCCTCATAGAGAAGATACATGACATTAAGATTTTTGGAAACAGTAGTAATTCCATTCTCCAAATCATAATCATCAATACCAAAGCCAGTGGAAGTGGAAGCAAAACAAGCCTTTTTATATTTTGATTGATAGACTTTGAACCTCTCCTCCATTTACTTAGAATTGATGTCAATTCTCCCTTTTGTATTCTTTTTTACTACATTTTCATTAAGCAGTCAATTTCCTCAACAAATTTATTAGCTTTAATGCACTTTATCAAGAAAAAGTTTAAAAAAAATTGGAATTAAATATTAATGAAATAAAAAAAACTAGTCTTCAAACATTTTTATTAAGTGTTCAATTTCATCAACAGATTTATCTGTGTTAACACATTCTATCAAGAAAACTTTCTTTTTTGAAAAATCTTCAAGTTGATACTTGAGTTTCATTTAATCCAATAGGAAATTGTACTCAAGAGCCTTCTTTACTTTCTTTATTTCAAATTTCTTCTCCTCCAAATCATGTGCTTTCTTGTCGGTTGGTCGTCTAGAAGAAGGAAGAAAAAGGGAAAGAAGAAGAGGAGGAAAAGGGGAATAGGAAAGAAGGTTTTATAGGAAGTAAAAGCAATAAGGTAATAAAATAATTTGATTTATTTAAAGAGAGGCAACAACAATTTACTTGAGGGATGACACAAAATTGAGGTTTTATTAAATGACAATATTTATTTAAAGTAAGGGTTTCTGCGCGGAAAACACTGTAATTACTATCAGACTTAAAGCAACCTGTAAATAGTTATATAGAATTTAAATTAGAAATTTAATACTAATAAAAAATAATAAAACGTATTATATTGACAATTTGTTCAGATTTTGGTTGTATAGTAAGTGATGATTTAAAGGGGATTATCCATGGCCCTTTTATAGACCAAGGGACCCCTAAAGCGCCACCAATCATTAAATACAAATTAGAAATAGCTAAAACAAGAGATAACAGAATAGAAAATGAAACATGACTATCAAGAGAAAAATATGACACAATTTACTAAAACCCGTGAGTAATTAATCATTTTCCCACCATAACATCCCAAAACACTTAATTAAAATAATCATTAACCAAGTAAGTCTGAAACATGAGAAAAATGAGTAAAAATAATCAAAAACAGACATTATAGTGACATTTAAAGGTTTTAAGTAAAACAATTAAAATTATTTTCACGCCAAAATTCATGGAATAAATTCAATTCAGTTGAAAGCAATTTTAAATAATTTTTTTGACTTTGTAATTAATTCAATAATTAGTTTAAATGAAACAGATAATTAATTTAGTGTTATTTGTAATTTGAAATGGGGATTTTAATACTATTTTATTAAATAAGTATTATAATTTATTTAATAATATTTTCCTGACACAATTAAGGGTCAAAAGAAGCGCCCAATATTATTGCTTAATAATATATGAAGTTTTATTTAATATATAAAATTAATTAATTAACTTAATCACATTATAAGTCAATTTTACATATATAATTATAATAGGGGGTGTCAGTTCTGGCAAATCTGCACTTAACTTAAGTGCAGATTTCAAACCAAATCAGCACTTAAATTTTGCAAAAAAGTCACTTATTTCAAAAAAGGGTGTAAGTTATGACCTCAAATCAGCACTTTTTTCCCGTTTTTTTCACAACCACATTTCGACCACAAAACATCCCTTCCTTTCTTACCCCATCCCTGTCACATGTGACACACTGACCTTCCTCACTCCTTACCCATCAATCCTCGGCACACACCCCTTCCTGACATTTTCAACATTTTGACCAGGCATGTTTACATTCTTTTTTACTTATTTCTTCTACCTCTTAATCTTTTTTCTTGTTATGTGCCAGTTTCATAATGCCTCCCAGACATTCCAAATCTCAAAAGGTAACTCAAAAATTTGCTTCGTCAAAAAAGTCTCCTTGTAAAGCAAGCCCTACACCTGAAAAATCAAAGTCAGGTTCAGGTCAGCTTAAAAAGGATGATTATCTCATCCTAATCAACTTCCTTAAAATAAAATCAAATTTTGAAGCATGTTTTGGATGTGAAAAGTACACTTGCATTGGATGTCCACCTTCTTCAAAGGTTAATGGCTACTTATTGATGGCCAATGAAGTAAGGAAGAAAACAAGGGGGAGAATTGATATCAATCCTAAACAAATGAAGGAGAGATTTAAGAGTTACCAATCAAAATATAAAAAGGCTCATCATGCTGCAAATGAAACTGGATTTGGTATTGACAATGATGATTTGGAGATTTGAATTACTACTGTTTCCGAAAAGCTCAATGTCAGGTGTCCTTTCTATGAGGAAATGGATAATCTTTTTTGCTCCCGAGTTGATGTAAACCCTTGGTTTCTACACAATACTACTAAGAATATACCCTCTGGATCTCAACCATCAATTAATCCTCCTGAAATACCTGTACATAAACAGGATCAATCCCCTCCACCTTCTAACCATAGTTCAGCTGAAGATGATCCCGACTATCAAGCAGAACAATTATATTGCAGCAGATCTGAATTCTCAGAGGCCCAAAATTTAAATGTATGTTTACTTTTTGTTTTTTCTTCGATTCTTCTCTGAATTTCTCTTTCTTTCTAGTCTCCTCCTACTCAAACTCAATCTCCATTAAATAATCTCGATTCTGGAAATGAGAATCCCACTTTAGAAGCTGCTTTAGATGAACTTCCTGAAGCCTCTTGTTCAAACTCCAAACTAAAGCTTTGAGCCTCAACTTCAATGAACTTGAACCATCTATTAAAACTTGGTAATACTTCAACAAGATCATTTGGCTCCCTTGAGGATTATTTTGAAAAAAAAGATATAAGTAAGTTTTGTTTACTATATATCTTAATCATTAACTCATTTATTTATTTATTTCAATTTAGTTTTCTCAGCAAAATCAACTATTGCAAATAATGCCCTTGACTTTGAGAAGATGAAGTTTGATCATATGCTAAGGAAAGATCAGCAAGCCTTAGATTTGGAAGAAAAAAAATTTGAGGCAGAGCAGATGGAAAGAGTAAATGACTGTCAATTTCAAAGAGAAATGGCTACTTGTGAATTGGAAAAACAAGAGAGTTTAAAAAAAAAGATTTCATTATGGAATGTGTAAAAAATGGCCAATCTTATGAGGACATTAAAAAATTACTTGACCTTTTCAATTGATAAATTGTTTTTCTAGTTAATTTAATTTTGTTTGATTTCTTTTTGGTAATATTTTCTTATATGCTGACTTATAAAAGGTCTTGAATATAGTACGTTATTTTTGACAAATTTTTGAAAATATCATATATTTTTTCTATCTTTACATTCAAGTCACTAAGTTTGCTTATACTTTTATTTTGACGAAAATTTGAAAATATAATAAAAATTTTCTATATTTACTATCATGTAAATAAGTTTTCTTATCTAAATACTTCTAAGTCAATAAAATTCAATATCTCTTTTGAAAATTTGGCAATACCCTCCCCTGCATTTTATTGAAACAAGGGGTGGGTACCAAAAATTTTTTCTAAGTCATCAATTTCACATGTCAGATTTAAAAAATTGGCAATACCCTCCCCTGCATTTTATTGAAGTAAAGGGTGAAAGTCATCAAAATTTAATATAATTACATAAATTAATATATATATAAATAAGATATGTCAAATGTACTACTTTTAAAGTAATGACAATTCCTCATGCCAAAATGCAGATCAATTCTAGAAACTAGGTTTGGGACTTTCCACAGGTATAGGCTAGAGGAACCCCATGAAAAAAATTAATGTTATCATGTTTACCATTTATACAACACAAGGTCGTGGGCCCATTACTTTAATTTCATAAATTGAAATATCATATTTATTTATTATAAATTTATGGAAGAATATTAAATATTTGGTGACTCTACGAATCCCCATACTTTTTAGATCTACCTAAAGAATGTTTAAATTTATTACCTTTTTCTTCTTTTTTTAACTTTTTTATTTGTTGGATTAACTTTTGACTGATCTGGAAAGAGCAACCAAAATGCGTGAAGTCTTGACAAGATTCCAAACCTGGAGGAGCCTTTGTGGTTTGGTGATTATTGTAAGAAGAATTCCAAACTGTTTTGATGATTCCATTTCCTAATCCAAAATTGATTATACATCTATGATCTGGGAAATATAATCCATGTCCTTTAATTTTAGCAGGTGACAGAATAGGTTGTCCAGTGATAGGATTAATATATGTGAAAATTCCATAAGTGAGGTAATTGGCATCATTTGAGTTGGTGTGAAGTCAATTATGAAATCCAGAATGAGTGATTATAACATTTGAAAAAATTAGATAATCACTGCTAATATCTTCCCATTCAGAGTTGCACCAATTCGGTATTCCAAGTCTCGTAGCAACTTCATGATTTTTTTCAAAAGCTTTATTGAAGAGTTTTTTAAGTAGAAGAGCAAGAAATGAATTAAATGAAGGTAAAGTATTCCATTTTCAAAAATCATTATATAATTCAGCTTTAGATAAAGATCTTAGTAAAGAATATATGCCTATTTGAATTAAATTCAGTAAAATGATATTAAAAAATCCAGAAAAATGTTTAAACATACCAAGAGAAAAACCTTTATCAAATCCTGGTCTCCATCCAATTCCAATCATGATTCCACCCAACAAATTCTTATTCCTTAAAGATAAGCGAACCAAAGCCATTTGATAGAGTGTTATGATGAGATCACAGAGTTGATTAAATGATTCATCTTTTAAACCATTAAAAGAATGGTTTTCGTAAATAAATTGAGGTTTGAAAGTATTATTAATAACAGCTTTAACTTCATCACCTCCAGTTTCAGTTAAATAATCTATATTTTCAGGTAACGTTATTGGATTTTTTTTTCAACTTTAGTTTTATAGTACTTGATTTTTGAAATATGGCCAAATAATTGATCCAAGTGAATTTTTATTTTATAATTTCTTTTATTTCGATACTGTTCATTTTTTGAAAATGTTTTAGATGATGATTGAAAAGAAGTTGAAGATGAAGATGATAATGAAGTTAAAGAAGATGAGAGTGAGGTAAGTGGTGAATCTGAAGTTAAAGACATGTATTTTTCTACTTAAAAATTTGTTACTTTTCAAACACCCAAAATTATACATTAAAAAAAACTCACTTAATTTAAATTTAAAAAATAAAAATCCTCAAAAGACTAATAAGAATTTTTTTATTTCACTTGAACTTGATGAATATTTTTCTCTAAAATTAAAAAAAAAAATTCAAAAAACTGTGAAATTTTTTTTATCACTTCCACATTCCCCTAAATTCCCCGCTCCAAACCCCTCTCCCACCTCCCCAAAACCCTTGTACAGCCCCCCCTCCACCCCCCTCCAAATCCCCCTCCAAATCCCCTCCAAACCCCCCTTTAAACCCCACTCCAAACCCCCCTGCAAATCCCCCTCGAAACCCCCTGCAACCCCCCCCAACACCCCCTTCAATCCACCTCTTTTCCCCCCCTCCAAACCCCCCTCCAAATCCCCCTCAAAACCCTCCCAATCCCCCCCTCAAAACCCCCCTACCCTCCCCTCAAAGTTACTTAACTATTTGCTAACGATTCGTTAAGTTAACAAATGATTGCTAACAATTGTTAAGGGACGTTTAAGGGGGGGGATTTGGAGGTGGGTTTGGGGCAGATTGAAGGCAAATTTGGAGGGGATTTGGTGGGGGGTGGAGTGGAATGAGGGGAGGAAATGAGGAGACCAACAAGGGGGAGAAAGGGAGAGATGAGACCAAAGAGGGAGAAAAGGGAGGTTAGAGTGAGCCAAGGAGGGGGGAATAAGGCAGCCAAAGGGGGGAAAAGGGGGATGTATCCATTCCAAGGAGAGGGTAAAGGTGGGAAAAAGCCCAGGCCAAGGGGGGATAAAGAGAGAAAAGAGGGAGAGAGAGAGAGAGAGAGAAAAAAGTTTAATTTTACCTATAAATTTAAAAACAACCACTTACAAAAACAAAAAACCAAAAAACCAAAAAAAAAAAAAATTAGCAAAAAATTAAGTAAAAAAGATAAAATGACTTACCTGGAGAGATGAGTTGAGAAAAAAGAAATATAAGTGAAATTGATTGAGTGATGTAGGAAGAGAGGAGAAAACAGATATGAGTGAAGAAAAAAAAGAGAGTGACTGAAAAAATATGTGTTTGCTGAAAATATGCGATTTCATGTTGAGTTGATGAAAGAAAACACAAAGAGATAAAAAAAAATAAGACTTTAACAGCAAATTCAAAAACCAAAAAAATATGCAAAAAAATTTACCATTCTCAGTGAATAACACATGCAAATTGATCATTTGAAGAGAATGAAAAAAAAAAAATTAAAATTGCGTTGAAAAATGTTGGAGTGTTATTGGAAGAATTTTTGCCCTTATACTAGTTGATTGAGAAAGAAAAGTGTTGGATATAGTCAGAGGTGAATCAACTTGTTCATCTTCATACAGCTCTAACCATTGATCTTTGAGGTCAGCAAGTAGGTTATGAAGTATAGTGCAACACAGAATCCAGTTGATCACCACCTCCATTTCAGATTTATTTCTAAGAGGACTTCTTAATTCCCTTAAACTAGAAAAATGGCCTTTCAAGATTCCAATAGAATGTTCAATACGGACTCTTGACTTTGCCAAATGATTGTTGAATTTGGCATTTTGACTGCCTTCTGAAGCTGCTCCCCAAAAAGCAGGAAGTACATACTTTACATTCACATAAGCAGAATCTGCAAAAAGATACTTATCTTCATCAAAGAATTTTTCAGTTTCATTTGAAATTTGCATTCTTTGGAAGACGTAGGAGTCATGACATGAGCCAGGATAGCCAGCAAAGAATGATATAAATTTTTTGTTTACGTCACATATAAGCTGAACGTTAATTGAATATCTATAAAGAAGATATATTTGTTTGTGTTAGTTTCAAAGAAAATGAAAGCAGTTAAAAATAATCTACCTCTTTTTACGGTCAAAGTAATTGTTTTCACCTTGAGCAGGTTTCTGGCTCAAAGGAATAGTAGTACCATCAACAAAACCAATACATCCTGGGAAGCCCTCTGCTTGCATAACCTGAGATAATTCAAGTTGCTCTTCTTTTGTTGGCCAGGTGAGAAGTTGAGATTCCAAGGAGTTGATAGCAGTGATACATTGTTTGGTATAAGTGTTAACTGAACCATACCCTAAATCAAAGACATTTTCTAAACGTTTCAAAGCAGCTCCATTACCATTTGAACCCAAACAACATAGTGTGATGGCCAATTGAATTGAAGGATGTCATTGTTCTTTTTGAGAATTATTGTGAAATATGGGATTATCCTGAATAAGCTCAAGCAATTTAAGGAAAAATTCCTGAGAAGTCCTGAACAGCTGTCTAAAACTGGGTGTAGATAGGTTAAGAAGTGTTTGGATGGTGTACTTGGGGGTATGAAGTACTTGAGGCTTTCTTGGAAGAAGGTAAAGTTTCCTGGCCATTTTTGATAAAACAACAAAACCTTCTTCTAGATCAGAATCAGAATCGGAATCAGAGTCCAAGAGCGGTTCAAGAGCCATGAAAGTCATTGCTTTATGTAATTTATCACGATTTGAAAGTGAGGAAGGCACAACTCTTATATGATATGATATGAAGATGTAAATGATGTACAATATTTTGAGTTATGAAGTGTTATGCTGCAGAGTGCTGTGTATGAATGGGATGATGCTGACAAATCAGTGAAATGGGACTTGATGGTGAAATCAGCACTTTTGGTTTAGAAAGTGCGGATTTGAGTGAAATAAGTGACTTATTTCATTTTGAAATCCACCAGTATTGGGGCTAGTGTGTTTTGGAAATCCGCACTTATTTAAGTGCGGATTTGCCAGAACTGACACCCCCTAATATATGTTTTGTAATTAATTAATTATTAATTTATAATTATTAAATACATAAAAATGTGCCATTATTTGTAGAATATAAAATATATTATGCTGAATTTAAATGTATAAAAATTTACATAACACTTATTATTAATAAGATACTTATATGATTTTGTTATGCAATAAAATATTAATTTATATACATAAAATACAAATCTTACGCCCTCTTTCAGGTCCAATAAATTAACATATGATTTTCTGGGCTCCTGGTATAGCCTGGCTGACATTTCTCATCCCTTTTAAAGAAAGCTCAAATTTCTTCTCCTATTCAAGCTTCAGACTCACTTGCTTGAGGATCCTCATTTCATTCATTAGCTTTTTAGAAATAAAAAAAAGAGATGTGAATAAAAAAACAAAACAACTAGACGAGAAATAAAAGCTCATTTGAGTGAAGTAAGGTTGGTTTATATTGCCATAAGGATCTATTGAAAAGATGTCTTGATTGGTGGAAGTTAAATGAGGGGAGGATTTAGTAGAAGCTGAAGGAAACAGATGTTTTTCAAAATCATGATTGGAAATATCATCATCTCCATCCAACATGTTTTTCAGGATTAACATTGGCTCTTTCTCTAAATATGGAATCCATCTCTTTATAGTAAGGACATAAAGAATCAAGTTTATTGTCTTAAGTTTTGATGCACTTACTTATATCAAGGTCATTAATACCAAAACCAGTGGAAGATGAAAGAGTCTTAGCCTTCTTGTATTTGGCTTGATGGTGCTTGAAGTGTTCAGACATCTGTTTAGGCAAAAGATTAATCCTTTGATTTGTTTTATTTCATAATTCATTGGCCATTAGAAGATATCCATTGATGTTTGATGCAGGGGGCTGTCCTACAGGATGGGAGTGCACAGCAAAGTAGGGAGGCTGGCACATCCAGAAAGTTGTCCAAGATGTGGTTGTGAAAAATTGAGGATAAAAATGTCAGATAGAGGTGTACATTGACACATAAAAGGTCCAATAACCCAATTATTAGCAAAAAATAATTGTGGAAGATTATTGGGGTATAATGATTTTTATCTGCAATTAATTTAATTGTGGATTGGTCAATATTGACACCCCCTAATTAATTAATTAATTAATTACATTATAAGTTGATGTTTTTACTTGTAATTTTTTTAATCAATTAATTATAAATTTATAATCATTAAATACATAAAAACATACTAATATTTTTATAGAATATAATTTTATATTGTATTTAAATGTATATATACCTTATATATAATAGGGGGTATCAAAGTTAGAAATCTTCCAATTCAAAATACCTCTTTTTTCCACGAAATCAACCATGATTATATTTAAATATGCCATATTTTGCCCCCAAAAACACCTTTTACTGAGAATTAATGTCAAGTTTGTGGCTTTCTATTTGTGATGTGAAATACCTTTTAAATAATTACAAATTTCTAACTTTGATACCCCCTAATAATAAAATTAATATAACAATTTATTCAAAACATATTGTTATATAATTTTATTTTAATATAGTATTTAATTTGTATATATTTTAAATCCAATTTTTTCTTATTGTAATTTAACATGAGATTTTACTTGCCTTTCACTATAGCCTGGCTGACAATTCCTTTTACTACTTCATCTCTGCTTTCTCCCTCCCCCGTCACTAAGCTTGTTGCCCAGTTCTTAATGGATACAGTTGGATTCCCTCATAAGATCTTATCACCCCGCTAAATTTTGCTACCTTGATAGTGATGCGTTTTTTCTCTTTCCACATTCTTTACCTATTGTAGTTAGCCAATATGTATAACTTCTTTGTTCATGCTCCATGTAAAGCACTTTGTATATAATGATAAAATAAGAAAAAAAAAACGCCCTCTCTCTTGATCTTATCTTAGCAACTTATCATTATCAATGGTTTAATGTTCAAAATCATGATTTTTTATTTTCTTTTGTCTTGCGTAATCCTATTTCAAAGGCTCTTATTCACAAATTGTGGCTGTAGTGCCATGAATACAAGTTAGGTTCACTTACTTATAAACACTCACCGCCTTCAAGATCTTTCACTTTATTTTATTGATACTAGAAATACAATTTTTATCACAGTTTAGCAAATATATACACTACATCTCGATCTTTCCCGTAAAGAATAAAAAAATTGGAATATGTCCGTGACCACAAAACTAAACCAAAGATTTTACACACAAAGAAAAAAAAAGGTAAACCCAGACTTAAGAAATTTTTGGTGAAAGTAATTTGAAGAAAATTTGTCATAGGAAGATAAAAAGTCAGTGATACTACTGAAAATTTAAAATTTCTGAAGAGTCTTTCATTCTCATTCATATCTTCACATCTGCTACCCACTTTTTTTTTCAAATGCCCCTATAATCACAAGAGACATCTGTACCACGCAAAACACCACCGTTTTATGATTTCTATCCTCCTGAAGTGGCTTTCTGACCACCCTCACCCCCACCCCCAGTACCTGGAGCCTTCCCTAATCCCGGAGTTGGGCCAGGCCCTTGTATAATAGGATCCTCAAAAAATTGGCGAGCAACTCTATTATATATATATATATTTAAAAAAGAGTTTAGAATATTCTTATAGGTACTTATAAAAAGGAAAATAAACCAACAAAGATGATCCAATAGAGTTGAAATTTTCACCATCAAACGTATTTGGTGCAGGGGCCATCCACACTTGAGGAGCTAAAATCAAGACCACGAGGAAAAGTGTAACACTGAAAGAAGATGAAAGCATTGTAAATGAATTTAACTTATTTTAAAGAAAATGATTAATATATAATTAAGATAGAAAAAGATTCCAGCTAAACAGTTCGAAATTGGTAATAGAAAATAACAAGGCTGATAGATTGGAATTTGTTGTGAATGTAGGATAATTATGTGTGGACCATTTCACAATCTTTTATAGCCATTCAGAAACCATCAAAAATCTGTAAGGGCTGGGTAAACTTTGAAAAAAGAGCCCTGCGTAGGGCTCTGAACTCATTCGAATGACTTCAGATTATCATAGAAGACAATAAGACCCTCGAAGTAGTTGAGATGTTACATATTTGTGACTACGGATATCCTTATACAGCTAGACCAAGAAATCTTTGTGAAAATGCAAAATTTTTTACAACTTTTTGCCTTTCCCCACCCTCCTTTTGGAACATGATGCAAACACACAATGGTCCAACTTGAGTGCCATGCCAAGTTGATTTTCAAAAATAATACTTGTAGTGCAAAGTTGAATTGTACACAGTGGATATATACATACATTGGAAGGATGGGATATTGTGAATGGCTGTTTACAGGATCAATTGGTCCATTGCGTGCTCACGTTGTGTCCAAAAGGAGTATGGGGAAAGGCAAATAATTGGAAAAAAAAATTCATTTTCACAAAGCTTTCTTGGTCTAGCTGTAATGCTTTCTATACAAGTTTGTAAGTTTTCTTCAACTTTACACAGCTGTTTTGATTCAAAAAGGTTAGCTTTATATTCGAATTGCTGTGCTAAGTTGATGAAAATGTACAGTGGCCGGACTGAAGTTTTCACCTGGTGCATGCATAATCCGGATTATCAGCTTTTTTTTCTTCCTGCTACCACCACCAACGCCACTCACACCTCAAGGTAAGTACCGATTTCTCATTTTTCTTTTATATTTTACTAATATCACTTTTTTTTTGTTTTTCTCTTTCTTTTTCTTATTAATTTTTTAAGTTCAATCCTTACCTGCATTTTCACCTGACCCCTGAACCTATGACACGAGCCCGAGCCAAAAAGAGGCACTTGACGACTGAAGAGAAGACGAAGATAGTTGGCATGTCAATGTGGGGGGCCAATCCATACCAAATATCAAGGCGTTATGGGATTCCTCGGGCCACTGTGCGTGATATCATCAAGAAACACAATATCACTGGCACAGTGGAAACTGTCCAACGCCCTGGCCGACCTCACATTTATTCTGATCATGAACTTTGGGAAATCAGCCAAGTCCTGTCAAAAAACAGAAGATCAACATTAGCTGAAATTACAGACACACTTACCAATGAAATCTCACCTCTTACACTTCAAAGGTGTGCACAGGAAGTTGTATTCCATAGCCAAGCTGCTGAAAAAAAAGCCATTCATTAACACCTCACTGCTATCTGCTCAATTCTGTGATGTGATTAACTTACGCAAGATGATAGACTGGCCAGCATAGTCTCCTGATCTCAATCCAATTGAGAATGTATGGTGAGAAATCAAAGATTCTATTTCTCAACTTTATCAACCAAAAACAATCCCTCAGATGGGTGAGGCCATTCAAATGGCTTGGGAAAACCTTCCGAGCAACATACTAGAAAATTTAGTTGCATCCATGCCTGCTAGGATGCAGGCTGTTGTTGATGCTGAGGGTGGCTCCACCCACTGGTAAGGTGAGGTAAATTTTTTTTAATCATTTTCCAAGAATTTTTTTTGATTAAATGTCTTATCATACTCTCTAGTTTCAATGCTGAAAGGTATGGCCTTGTCACCTTGCTCATTCTCAAATTTTGAATTTACGAAATTTTAAATTTGGGTTTTTTTTTATAAAAATGTCATCCAATGAAAAAATAAATGTTATGGCTGTTTTCTACATAATGGTTAGAGTCGGAAAGATATTAGGACCATGTATGTAGAATGGATAGTTGCTGAGTTATGAGAAAAAAAACAGGTGGAAATTTTTGTCCTGCCACTGTATAACTTGGGAATCAATTTTTTTTCGGTATAGCCGAAAGTAAGACAAATTACTATCATACATGTCTTTGAGTGAGTTAGTATTTAGGGGTTGTCGCACTTCTACCATTACAAATAATCTTCCACATTGAGAGTGACCCTTGTTTCTTTTTTTTCTTTGAGTCTTTCTCGCAAATGATAATATAGATAAACCATAAATGCTTGGCCTTTTGTCAAATTTTTTTACTACTTTTTTGCTTGGCTCAGCACTATTCCGGCCTTAAATAGGGGGTTTCAGGCTTTTTTGGGTGATACAGCCAACAAAAAAAATGCCACGCCAGTACAAAAAGTGCACAAAGAAATGACAAAAGGGTTAAGAGCTACTTTACTTGCTGTAAAAGTAAAGAAAAAACGCACAAAACGCCTTTTTTTTAAAAAAAGTAAAAAAAATGGGGTCAGACCAGGGAATGGATCTTCTACTGTATGTATGCTGTATGAACAGTTTTCAGAACAGATTTTTAGAACACTGGATGCAAAAAAGAAAAAAAGACCAGAAACTGTAGTAAATGTGTCAGTGGCAAACTCCAAGAAGAATCAGAATCCATTACTTTACCTGTAGTAAATGCGTCAGTGGCAAACTCCAAGAAGAATCGGAGTTTTTCATACGCACAAACTACAGCTTAAATACTATAGTTACGTGCTAGCAAAACACTTAGTATGTCTATGTACATAACAGCCCCCCATTTTGCTACCAAGGTTTAGATTAATTGTAAAGAAAAGAAATATGTAGATGTAAAGATTGAGAGAATTTTAATAGTAGTGATGAAATAATTAAAAAAAAATCATGAAACCCCTAAATGATATTGCTATTCAACAGTATGAATAGGTCCTACATTTTTTGTTAAAATATCCACATATTGATCTTTACCTGCCACCCAGTCTAAAACAATATTTTTTCTATAAAAGAAATATCTGTCTGAATGTCTTGTACGTTTGTTTGATGGATTATTTTTGGCTGATGAAACCGCACTTTTGTTGTCGCATTTTAAGCTTAAATTATCAATATAACCACATATATCAGTTAAAAGTTTGCGTATCCAGATGCTGTCTTTAGTTTCTTGGCACATAGCTATACATTAAGCAAAACAGGTTGAATCTGCCACTGTTGTTTGATGTTTCAATGACCATAAAACAGGGCATCCATTTAAATAAACAATGTGACCACTTGTTGATATAGACCATTAGCCTCCCCATGATGAATCAGAATAAGTTTTCACAGTTGGTTTCAAGCTTGAGTCAGGGTAAAGGTGCAGTTTAAGATCTTTGGTTGCTTGTAGATATCTAAGTAAATTATTAACAGCAATCCAATGACTTTCCAAAGGTTTTGAGGAAAATCTAGCTAGAAAATTAACCGCAAATGAAATGTCTGGCTTTGTAACAATGGATATATAATTTAAACTGCAAATGATAGATAAATACTGATTTGCTTTAATACCTTGATCTTCAGTTTTTGCAGATTCTATTTTTTTTTATTTATTTCTTACAATCTAACCCAGCTAGGGGCATGAAGGCATGGTTAACTGATTGGCTAGGTACAAGTGGGGAGTAATGAATGTAATGAGTTAGGTAACAACAGGGAAATTGAAAGGATGACATGGGGGGCAGCCAGGTGGCTTGAGAACACGGATGGGGATGCCAAGGGGGGGAGGGTAATCATCGAGGGGTCATGGTTTGATGGGAAGGGTTCTCAAGAATGTAAGGGGAGTGGAATTTCGCAGCTGACCCTAGTGAATGACCAAGCACGATTGTCCAGATAATGGGGGATGGCAAAGTGGGAGGGTTCTCCAGCCTTCATGCACATGTCCATCCACTGTAGGTGGCTGAGGGAGAATAGAGACATTGTGGGGATAACGAGACATCGACACCAGCATGAAAACAAGCGTGCCAACCATGGACGAAGGGGTGTGGTTAGGGTTAAGGCGGCAGGGATTCAAGCCCGCAACACACAAGTCAATGTAAAAAGCAGCCATCCAGGCAATGATCTAACCACATAGACCATCTCACCCCTAAGAATTATGTATATATCTAAGGTATGTTGTTACATAGTATGAGACATTGAAAAAATTTGAATTGAAAATAGAAAAAAATAGCATCAACGGCCTGCACCTAACACTTTTGGTTGAGTGTGCCGGTGTGTCCTAATTGTTGAGACCTAAGACATATAGATTAAGTTAATCAACTACATAACAGCATGTATATAAACTAAAGTAGATAGTAATGATAGATCATCTAAGCCTTAAGTAAATCCACCATCTTGGCCCTCTCAGGTTATGGGCTATCCCACTTAAAACGTTCAATAAAGTTTTTTTTTGGGTTTCCTTACCTCAGTGGAATTAATATCAAATTAAAAAGGGGTTACCTTACCATAGCCGAATTTTTTTTTTCTTTCCTTACCTTCCTCTCATCTCTTTTCTTATCTTGTTCTCAAATTTTTTTTATCTTACTATCATCTCTGTTGTTTTCCTTTTTTTCTGTTTTTCTTTCTTCTTCTTATTTTTATCTTCACGTCTCTTTTCTTCTATTCCCATAAAAATTAAAATAAATAATTAAAATAAATAGTACAATTAGGTCATTTTTGGTAGCCCAAATGTGAGCCATTTCTAGTCGGCATGGACACACCCAATTACCAAAAGTACAATAAAAAATAAATAAAAAATAAAAAATAAAATAACTAAATAATTTTTTTCTCCCTTCTCTACCATTCTTCTTTCTCTATTTTTTATCGATCGTTTTCTCCCTCATTTTCTTTCCCTATTATCTATTGTTTTATTTTATTTTATTTTCTATTTTTTCTTTCCTTTTTTTTCCTCTTTTCTACTCTATAACCAATTGCCAATGTCTCAACCACCTTCCTCCTCACGGAGACAACCTCCAGACCCTGCTACGACGCCAGGTGAATCTCCGTCAAACACAACGGAACAACAGGAAGTCCCTCCCAAATGTGAACGAGTCAGGGTTTTCACTGAAACCGGTTGGGATGAGGATTTTGCTTTTGCTAAACTCACCAAAGCTAAACCTTGGATCGACGCAAGGCCAAAATTGAATACGACTGGAGATAACTTCCAAATCTGGCTACAAAAAGTTTGAGAATTAATTGGAAAGGTAATACAAGACAAATACTATGCGGATAATAGAAAATGGCGTATTAACCTAAACAAAGATTATCTTGTCAGAGAACTATTAATTGAATGTGTAGATGAAGGTGTGCAAGAACTCATCGCAAATGGAACTTATCCAACAGCTTTTGACCTACTAGCTTTTCTAGTAACACATTTTAACCAAAGTACTCGTATTCATCACATTAATCTCTGGAAAGAACTTCTCAACATATGCCTCAAAGATTTCAAATCTGGTGTTGAATATACCCAAGCCATTTACGAGAAGTTTAGGACTATAAGAGCGTCGAGACTTTAATTAACTGTTGACAACATTATTGGTCTAATCCTTCAACATCAAGCCCAGGGCAAACCACAATTGGAAGACAATATAATGACACAAATAAATACTCTATACGGACTTAGCGATATACCTTCATCAAAGGAAATTTCAAAAGTAATAATCAACAGTCAAAAACAATAATCCTTAAAATCTTCAACATCTAATGACAAAATAATGATCCTACAACAAACAAATGTCGAGAAAGAAGATGATCCAGAAACGATTGATGTAGATTTTGCAAAGAAAACATCAAAGAAAGGTGTTTGTTACAGATGAAACAGACCGGGTCACTTTGCCTCTGATTGTTGAGAATCAACAAGACAACAATCTTCTAACAACAATAATCCAAATTACACAGCTCATTACCCAGTCCCTTTCTACCCTGCTCTCACTTGCAACACCATGTACCCTATGATGCCACAATTTCCCTATACTTTTCCACCAAATCTTTCAGCCTAGATATCCCTAGGACTGATTACTTCTTATGCTTAAAATAAGATAACCTTAAGTAAATTAAGCTTATATCTTAAAAATAAGGTTAAAACAATTATATATATGATTATAATACATATATATATAATTATTATTCTATTATACAACTTATAGTAGTTTAAATAGCTTATCCATAGCCTAGTAGTACTTATTAAGGTGTTAATAGATTCATAATATACTTATCTTAAGTGATATGAAGTAATTATTGACATACATAAGCTTAAATGTATACATAATGCTCATATTCAGTGAAATATGCAGTATATTATGTATATTTAGGTCTATAAGTGGGTTTTAGCCTCCTAATAGCCTATAACCTTTGTTTTTCTGCTTATTTTATGTCATATGGACGAAATCAGTGGACTCACAACACCTACAGAAGCATAGACATCTATATCAGGCCCATACACTCAGTTTGGACAACTTAATCTGCTTCCTTGGATGGATAATCACGGATTTATGGGTTGGGAGGTCATTGCTGTGTTAATATGGATGTTTGGAGATGTTATTGGGGGCTTGGAAATTTCATTTGTTTCCTTTATATGCTTTGAGTTTCATTTAATCTCTTTTGGATTACTTATTTTACCTGTTTCTTTATGGTATCCGCTTTTATATGGATTTTCTAATTATGTTTTGGGTCTGTGTTATCATTAATTGTGATGGAGGTTCCTTACTGGAGGTCTGGGTTTTGAATCTGCTTGAAGTGGACGCCATGGGGAGGTGATGGGCCCTCAAAGTTCTGTAATTTCTGGGAATAGCAGTGACATCATCTGGATTGAAGGTCTGTGCACTCCAGGGGATTTGGGTATAAGTAAAGAGGGATTTTGATGGTTATTTATTATCAATTACTTACTACATTTTAAATCAAACACTTCAATACAATTATTAACATTTAGAAATATATTATAAAGCATTTTATAAGTTGATATTATCATTATATAAGCTATAACTATATTCTATTTATCTATTTTCCACCACTAAGCACGCATTTAAATCCAAGTATTGTGAGTTTAAATTGAGTATAACTATTTTATTAGTCTTCCCCTGAGGTTTAATCACTAAATAATTTATCAATAAGTAGTAGGACCATAAATAAACACTATTATATCATACTTTTATACTAGATATACTGACAGAATCCCTATCCTTTTCAAACGCCTTACCAAAATTTTCCACAAATTGCTCCACAACAAAACTGACAAGATGATAGGAAAGCTGATTATTATCGCCCAAACTACGACAAAGATAAAAAACAAATAAAATCAAGAATAATTGAAGTTGACAATTCAAGAGAGCCATCTGAAGTTTAAATAAATAAACTTTCAATTTCCGATGATGGTCCTCTACTGATTCTTGATAGTGGAGCAACACACCATGTTACAGAAGACAAAAACAAATTCCTCAATGTACATCTCTCTTTCAAAACCAATCCCACTCAAAGTAGTGACTAATGGGTCTCCCAATTTTATTACAGGCAAGGGATCTCTAATTTTCCCAGGGCCAAATGGGAATAACATTGAATTAAAAAATGTCTATTATTGTGAGAAAGCTTTGGTTACCCTTATTTCACAAGCATTGTTGATACTAGCTGGCTGTAAGATATATTTCAACTACAAAGATATAGGCATTTTTAGCGATGACAGAACACTAATATTTACTGCAAAATTCAATAACAGGAGTTGGACTCTCCCACGACCGTTTCATAATCACCTACTAAAAATATTACTTTACTCCAATGATGTTATATCTAGTCCATCTATATCTGAAATGTATATGACAATTATAAACAATAATACCCAACTGATAGAGCCTCAAATAAAAAAAAATAAAGTTAGAAATTGAAAGATCTGATATGTTACAATACTGGCACAGAATTTTTGGTCACAGGAGTTTGAGACAAATAAAAAAATTATTCAACCACAAGTTTGCTGATGGTATTCCTGACATATTATCATCAGGCGCAATTGATTGTGAAGACTGAAAATTATCAAAATCAAAGAGGTCAGATCCACTACAACCATCCAGTGGAGAACATTCAATAGGAGAAACTCTAGCAGTTGATCTAATGGGTCCTTTTGAGGTAAATACAACAAATGGGGGTATGTATCTGCTTACAACGTTAGAATTAGGGCCAAGATATGGTAACGTAGAAATTCTCAAAACCAAAGATGAAGCTAATAACATTATAAAAAATTATATAACTTGGTTAGAGAGAAGAGCTGATGTAAAAATTAAGATTTTAAAAAGTGACAACGGCAATGAATTTTTCAACAAAAAGATGCAATAATGGTTATATTTTCATGTCATAGAACACAAATGCTTGCTTCCATACTACTAGGAACAAAATGGGGACATAGAAAGATTTAATCAAACAATTTAGGATATGGGCCGCATAATTTTACTGGACAGTGCATTGCCGAAAACTTATTGGGGACCAGCCTTCAAATGGGCTGTGTACACTCACAATTGACTCCCAAACACATGTGGAAGCAATATGACTCCTTATGAGAATCTATTGAAGAAAAAACCAAGACTAGATCACTTACAAATCTTTGGTTCAACAGCTTTTGTTCATATACCAAAAGAATCTAGAAAGAAACTAGATAACAGAAGCAGGAAATGCAAAGTCATTGGGTATTTGGAATCATCAAAAGGTTGGTTATTTATTGATATAGAAAATGGCAAACTAATATCCTCTTCATGGGCTACATTTAGCGAACAAGAGCCTAAAATAAAAAATATTAAAACAACCAATAAAAACAACAAAATGTCAATTGACTTCCTGACTAACAAGCTAACCTTTAATGATTTCACAGAAGAAACTATATTCTTTGAACAGGAAGATACAATAAATGAGATAGAGGCCAGATCAAAATTGATTGCAAGTGGAACACCAACTAACTTCTTACAGGCAATGAAAAGCACAAATAAAAAAGAATGGTTAGCGGAATCTAACAAAGAAATTGAAAATCATAACCATCTCGATGTATGGTACAAAAATGTTCCTCCCAAAATCGCAATAATTACCGATTCAAAATGGGTTTTTGCTGAAAAAACGGATCATCAAGGAAACTTGATAAAAAGGAAGGCAAGGTACATAGCTAAAGGTTACCTACAAAAAGAATGTGTAGATTATTTGGAAACTTTTGCACCAACAGCTACATTCAAATCTTTGAGATTATTTTTAACAATTGCAGAAGCTAACAAATGGCCAGTTCACAATTTTGATTTAGTGGCAGCTTTTTAGGATTTGGTTTGATAGGTGGAGAGGAGGAGCGCTATGGGCGCTATGCATCATAAAGAGGAGGAAGAGTGGATATTGCATAAGGGGGTTATATGGGGGCAAGCGCTGTGGAGCGCTCCTCATTGGACAACTTATTTAGTAATCCAAATACTCTCTTGTCTCACTGCTTAGTTCGCATATTCAGTCCCGTCTACCCCTCACTGTTGGTAACCCCAACATAGTCAGTCTAGTTAGTCTCACTGTTGTAACTCAACATAGTCAGTCCCGTTTAAGGCTAGCATCAGCGCTAGTGGTAGTCCGCCTTCTTAGGTCTTAACATTTTGTCCGATCTTAATTGGCGCACTACCGAAGAAAAATGGACCCCGCAGGTCAACCCAATGCATCACGCCTCGCAGCAATGCAAGAGCAGATGGCACGCCTGCAAGAACAGAACTGTCAGCCTAGATATCCTTAGGACTGAGTATTTCTTATGCTTAAAATAAGATAACCTTAAGTAAATTAAGCTTATATCTTAAAAATAAGGTTAAAATAATAATATATATTATTATATTATATATATATATAATTATTATTCTATTATACAACTTATAGTAGTTTAATTAGCTTATCCATAGCCTAATAATACTTATTAAGGTTTTAATGGAGTCATAATATACTTATCTTAAGTGATATGAAGTAATTATTGACATACATAAGCTTATATGTTTACATAAATCTCATATTCAGTGAAATATGCAGTATATTATGTATATTTAGGTATATAAGTGGGTTTTAGCCTCCTAATAGCCTATAACCTTTGTTTTTCTGCTTATTTTAGTTCATATGGACGAAATCAGTGGACTCACAACACCTACAGAAGCATAGACACCTATATCAGGTACAGACACCCAGTTTGGACAACTTAATTTACTTCCTTGGATGGTTATTCACGGATTTATGGGTTGGAAGGACATTTCTGGGTTAATGTGGATGCTTGGGGATGTTATTGGGGGCTTGGACATTTTATTTGTTTCCTTTACATGCTTTTGGTTTCATTAAATCTCTTTTTGATTGTTTATTTTACCTGTTTCTTCATGGTAACCGCTTTTATCTGGATTTTCTATTTGTGGTATAGATCTGTGGTATCATTAATAGTGATGGAGGGTCCTTACTGGGGTCTGGGTCTTGAACCTGCTTGAAGTGGACGCCATGGGGAGGTGATGGGCCCTCACAGTGCTGTAATTGCCGGGGATAGCAGTGACATCATCTGGATTGAAGGTCTGTGCACTCCAGTGGATTTGGGTATAAGTAAGGAGGGATTTTGATGGTTATTTATCATCATTCAATTACTAAAATTCAAAAAACCACTACAATACAATTATTAGCATTTAGAAATATATTATAAAGCCATTATAAATTGATATTATCTTTATATAAGCTATAACTATATTTTATACATCTATTTTCCACCACTAGCACGCATTTAAATCCAAGTATTGTGAGTTTTATTTGAGTATAACTATTCTATTAGTCTTCCCCTGAGGTTTAATCACTAAATCATTTATTAATAAGTAGTAGGACCATAAATAAAAACTATTATATCATACTTATATACTAGACTATACTGACAATTGGGGGTCTTTCCTTATATTTTACTTATTATTTAGTATAAGCCTTGGGACGTGATTTTTACCTTAGTACAGCTCAAAATAACCAAATATTTGGGTCTGCTGTATATTAGTGGGTCATCATAACTCAGTGATTGCGTAAAAGAACCCTTAAAATAATTGTACTAATTTTTTATCATAAAAATTAGGTATTTACAGTAGTAAATGTACCCAATATAAACCCAATTTCACTTGGTATTTGGACACCAATATAAAACCCAATTAAATTGGTATTTGGTTAAAGCTTGGTAAGCTACTTATTAACCCTTATAAAGGTCTAGTTGAACTTATTATTATATTTTTAACATATTTTTTTGAATTTTTCTTATAATTTATTTAAATAAATAAAGATATAAATTCAGGGTAAGCTCCATTGCTTTATTATTAGTAATAACATTGCTAATATCTTTTGTCTACTAATTCCATAGAGTTTTTCCTTTCTGTAGACGTAAAATATTGTAATTCTTAACAATATGAGTGCTCCTCAGGACAGTGTAAGTGAAAAGCCTGCTTATAATACCAGGTCTAAAGCTAACAAAAACTTTCCAGGACATCACCATGGAGGGTCAACAATACCCCCAGGCAGAAAGCATGAGTATAGAGGAAAAGGACGCCCTCTTAAAAAAGATAACTATAAAAAAGACATCTCCTCCTCTTCAGGATCAACTGTCCCACCTGGCAAAACAGGTTCTGAAGTTGGAAAAATCCAAATCACTCATGTTCAAAGAGGTAGAGCAATTGCAAAACAGTTGCAAGGTAGGGTTTCAGCAGATGAATCAGGAATTGGCAGAGTTAAAGGGAGGCCAGCCCAGTCAGCCAAATCAGCAACCCCCTATTCAAGGTGGTTCAACTCACTCCCAGGAGAAAATCCTGGTAGACAAATGGAAATGGGACTGGTTTCATCAACAGTGGACCAGCCACAGTTGCAACAGGGATCCACCACCTCATCTGACTTCCTCAGCTCACCCTTACAAAGGAAAAAAGCGCCAAAAATCAGGACTGGCTTCTATCCCATGGTAAGTAGATTACCCTCTCACATTGAACATAATACTGATAATTACAATATAGGTAATTCTATTGATGTTAAATCTGTGCAAAAAATAGAGGAGGATTTAAGAAATTTAGGTTTTAGAGTACATACACCTGACTTGTCTTTTGTCCACAATAACACTACTATTTATAATGATAATACAGTTAACCCTCAGTTGCGACCACCTACTAGTGAGATGGGAAGTTCACAGGAGAGTGAGAGAATTGAAAAGGAAGACATGGAATATTTTAACAATAATCCAACTGTCCATAGAATTGTTTCAGCATTGTGGAATAGAATAACTAATTGTGAGGAACAGACAGTTAAGTTCACTAGTGATACAATTTCATCCTTGACATTTGTCACCGGACGACCTACGCACAAGGTCGAGGATGTTCCTGTAAGTGAGATGAGGGATTTTAGAAACTTCTTCGAAGCACAGAGGAATGATTCGAGGAAATGATTCGAAGGTCACTCGAAGTAATAGCTATAGGTTCGAGGTTCGTTCGAGAAGAATTATAAACTAGTTTCAAGGTAATAGTAATTCTTAAAATCTCACGAAGGGTTGGAAACTCAATAATCAAAGATTTAGGATTTAGAAACGAATATTGAGAAAGTAAAAGAAAGATACAATAACAATGATTTAACTTTTAAGGATTTACCACTATTAATGTAAATACAATATTATAATTTAACTCTAAGGAATATCGAACCAAATACCCAACTCCTTTTATATCCTTTGTTCCTCCTCGCATTGACCTCCCTTCCATCGCACCATTCCCATTCCATTGAACATTACTAACAAACACTTAGACCCTCTTCACTAAATATCCGTCCATGCTCAATTTACCCCTTTTTAATTAATTAACAAAACTTTTAATGAAAAACTACTACTGTACTATTTCATTGAACCTAGCTCTGTGCGTCGCTTACTGAAAAGGACTAAGGTACCCCATTCGGAGATTGACTAATTTAGATTTAGAGTTTAGGCTAGCGCAGTTAAATAGTAAGTACACAAAGGAAAATCGCAGTTGCTATGGAGAATTGCTTTCTGCGCTTCGAGTATAGATTTAGGACTCAATATTATTGATTTAATGAGTTGATTTCGCCTTGAGTGTCACGTGGCGCGTGACAGATGCCTGGGTATAAAAAATTGCAAACTCCGTTGAGCTTGAGCCATCTTCCCACACTAATTTCCCTTTTCTAATACTTTTTTCCCTCACCTCTTAATTACTTATTTTTATAATGAACTGCCCCACTCCCACACCTACGCCTCCACACCCTAAAGCGGATGGGGGAATAATCACACGACAGTTTTCACAGACTTGCACGGCTTGTGAAAGCATGGAATATTTCTGTGTCAAAAGTACGGCGACTCGAGGCCCTCGCCAGAAATGCGAGTTTTGCTGTTGGCGGCGAGTGGCGTGCGATGCGTTGGCAAAGAACGCGGAAATCGAAAAACGATTTACCAAAACTAAGTTTTGGGTAGTTCCGAAAACCAAGGAGGTGGTCGAAGACATTTGGGATGTCTTGATCGAAGATGAACAATCGGTGGGGGAAAATGATAAGGAGTTAAACAACGAGATCTCAACCTGGGTAACCCAGGCCACGAGTTCGAAGCGAGGTGTCGAGGAAGAAGTCGACGAGTTGGTGGAGGAGCATGAAGATGAAGTCCCTGTTCCAGGGCGGGCACCCAAGAAACGATGGGTGGTCATCGAGGACGATGAGGAAGAAAGAGAGGTAGAGGTCGAAGTGACGCCAAGGTTATTTCTAGAGCCTGACCCCATCTTCGAGGTAAGTTTTTATTTGTTTATTTTAAGGATGAAGTTACTGATGAGTTTTTTTTTTAGACATCAAATAACCTTGAAGAGCCAATTGCAGAGCCTGCGCCGGTTATACCAACTGAGGCACACCCTTTGGCCACGGAGGTAGTTGAAGAGCCCAAAGACACCCTGGACCAGGTGTGGTCGACGAGTAAGGTTCGCGGAAGAACTATGTGGGGAGGTCGACGCTATTATCGACGCTGCTTCCTTCGACGTGGCAGAGGAGCTCTTGGAGATGGGAGAGGTGGTTCCGGTAGAAGAGGAGGAGGTATTTGAGAAATGCAGGAAGGAGATAAGGGTAGTTTTGGAGAAACTGAAAAGATTGGTTTGAGAGAAGTTAAAAGAAAAGATTTGAAATGAAAAGGAGATGTAAAGAAGTAGAGAAAAAAAATTGTATTTTAGTTTTATTTTATTTTTATTTTATTTTATTATTAGTATTATTTTTTTATTGTAGGTGAATGTTGTTAATTTTATAAGATTTGAGAGAGAGAGAAAAAGAAGAGAAAAAAAAGAAAAAAGAAGTTTTAAATAAAAATTTTAGAATTTGAAAGAAGAATTTTAAAGAAAGAAAAAAGGTTGTTTTAATTGAAGGAAGTTTTAGTGTTTTTAAAAGGAAAATTTTTATGTAAGAAAAGAGAGAGAAAAAGAAACGGTTTTGTGATTGAGATGAGTTTGTTAAATTGAGGATTTTAAAAAAATTTTTTTTTTTTTTTTTTTAAGAAATTTTAGTTGAAACAAGAGGAAGAAGAAAGAAAAGAAAAAAAACAGAATTTAGAATTTAAGATAATTTGAAGGGAAGAGTTATTTGTTTCGAAGAATTATTATAGGGAGATTTAGAGGTTGAAGTTAAGTTCGAGGAAATGGTTGTGTCGTACAAGATTTGATGATTTGAAGGAAAGAAAGTTTTTAAAAGACAGAATAAATTTTTGGAAGAGAAATGTTTTTGAAGAGAATTTTAAATTTAAGAAAAGAATGTTTTTAAAGAATTGAAAAAGAAAAGAAAGAAAATATTTAGAGAGATTTATGAGTTTTTTTTATTTTATTTTATTATTTATGTTTATTCTATTTTATTTTATTTTATTTTATTTTATTTTATTTAATTTTATTTAATTTTATTTAATTTTATTTTATTTTATTTAATTTTATTTTATTTTATTTAATTTTAATTTTAATTTTAATTTTAATTTTATTTTATTTTATTTTATTGTATTTAATTTTAATTTTGATTTTAATTTTAGTTGGTTTTGAGGAAATTTTATAGAAGGAGAAGAAAGAAAAAGAAGAGAGAGAAAAAAAAGAAAACAAGGCTAAGAAATTTAAGAGGTGTTTTAGATTTTAAAGAAAGAAAGAAAAGAAAAGAAAATTTTAAATAAAGAAATTTTAAGGTTTTGGTTTTAAAGGATATTTCGAATGAAAAGATTTTAGGAGTTCAGGAGCGTTAGAAACATTGATGGCTGGTTCCCAGGATGTTTTGTCTGAGTCATTGAGGAAGCCTTCCCATTCCACGAGGTATTGAAGTTTCCCCTTGCGTATTCTTGAATCAAGGATACAACTTACTTCCCACTCTAGATGATCTTCTACTTTGACCGGTTACGGAGGGGGTTGGTTCTTGCCCAGGTATATTTCTCGAGCCAGTTCCAGAAGAGATACATGGAAAACAGGGTGAATTGCCTGCCATTTAGGAGGTAACTTGAGTCGAAATGCAGTTTTAGAGACATCAGAGTCGATTTCGAATGGTCCCAAGCGCTTTTCAGCCAGTTTCTTTGATGGTCTTGTTGTTCGAATGTTTCGTGTGTCGAGCCATACTTTGTCGCCTGGTTTAAAGGAAGGAGCAGATTGTCGATGTTTGTCAGCCTGTTCCTTGTATCTTCGAATCGCTGATTCCAAATTTGTTTTAAGTTCTTCTTGGAGTCGTGATATAGTTCGAAGATAATGTTCCGCAGGATGATTAGTTCCTACATGGATTGAGTTGAATCGAGGATGTCGTCCATAAATGGTTTCGAAGGGAGATTGTCGTGTCGAAGAATGAGTCGAGTTATTATAAGCAAATTCAGCCAATGGTAACCATGTGGTCCAATCGTCGTGTTGGTAACTGACATACATTCAAAGATATTGTTCGAGGATTTGGTTAACTCTTTCTGTTTGACCATCAGTTTCAGGGTGATAGACCGTGGAGAGATTCCTTGTGATATTGAGTTGTCTACACAGTTGGGTCCAGAATGTGGATACAAACGATGAGCCTCTATCTGAAATAATATCATTCGGTAAGCCGTGTTTAGAAAATACATATTCTAGAAACAATTTTGACAAATCTTCTGCTGTAGCAGTAGTAGTGGTTTTAATAAAAATAGACATTTTTGAGAATCTATCTACTATTACTAATACAGCATCAAAATCATTAGAAATAGGAAGTTGAGAAATGAAATCCATCGATAAAGATTCCCAAGGTTTAGAGGGAATAGGAAGTGGTTGAAGCAACCCATGCTTCCGGTGACGGGGAGCCTTATTCCTATTACATTCGTAACAAGCTTTTATATAGGCCTTGATTTCCCTGGTCATACCTGGCCAGAAGAAATCCCTTGCTATTAACTGGTAGGTTTTATCAACCCCAAAATGACCAGCTAATTGAGAATCATGTCGACTGTTGAAAATCCATAATTTTATCTCATTGTTGTCGGGTATGACTACTCTACCTTCGAAGACTAATAGACCTGATTCAATAATAAATCTTTTGGCCCCTTTCTTCGAGAGTATTTTGTCTTTTAACCCTAAACAATAATCGTCCTTTGACTGAGCTTCGAGGATGTTGGATAGTGGATTTCGAAAAGATTGAATTGTCATCGAATTAAGTTGATGAGTCGTTAACATTGATTCGTTGAAGATTGATTGCACATTTGCTGGGTTCTTGTCAGCAAATGCGTCCCCCCGCTGTGGGTAAACGTCATCCCGACGTGACAAGATATCTGGGACAATGCAGTTTTTTCCTGGGCGATAGGAAATAGAGAAAGAAAATTCAGACAAAAATTCAGCCCACCTGGCTTGACGCCTGGTTAACACTTTAGAAGACATGAAGTATTTCAAAGCATTATGATCTGTTAAAATTTGAAAAGGACTATCTAGGCTGAGAAGAAAAGAACGCCATTTTTTAAGACAATGGATAATAGCTAAAAGCTCTTTGTCATGAATTTCATAATTTAATTCTGCGGCTATGAGTTTGCATGACTCAAAAGCAACAGGATGAAACAAATTTGTTTCAGGATTTACTTGGGAGATGACCCCTGCAATAGCATAATCGCTCGCATCTGTCTCAACTATTGTCGAGGCAGAAGGATGAAAATGTCGAAGAATTGGGGCTGTGGTGAACGCTGTTTTTAGTGCTTCAAATTCCTTTCGTGCTGTAGAAGTAAAAACAAAAGGAATATCTTTTCTAAGAAGAGAAGTAAGATTGGAAATAGTTTTAGAGTAATCTTTAACAAATCTTCTATAGAAGTTTGCAAAACCCAAAAATCCTTGGAGTGATTTAATGTTTTTGGGCTCAGGCCATTCCAGGATTTTCTGGACTTTTTTATCATCCATGACTAAACCGTCAGTGTGAACGTAAAACCCAAAAAATCAATTGATTCGAGGTGGAATTTGCATTTATTATGCTTGGCGTAGAGACCATGATCTCGAAGACGATTTAGGACCTGTTGAACATGATGAATATGTTCATCCAGTGTTTTCGAGAATATTAAAATATCATCTAAATAGACGACTACAAATTGTTCAACAACATCTTGAAAGATATCATTAACAAAAGTTTGAAAAGTTGAAGGTGCATTACATAATCCAAAAGGCATAACTAAATATTCAAAACTACCAAATCTAGTGCGCATTGCAGTCAGTGGTTCATGACCTTCCGCAATGCGAATAAGATTGTAAGCGCCTCTAAGATCAATTTTAGAAAAGAAATTAGCACCATTGAAAAGGGTAAGAAGTAATGACATAGGAGGAACAGGATATGCATTCTTCTTAGTGACTGTGTTGAGCTTTCTATAGTCAACACACAACCTAAGACTACCGTCTTTCTTTTTTATAAAGAGGACAGGGGAGCCGGTTGGAGATTTACTGGCTCTGATGAAACCTTTGGCTACATTCTCTGCAATGTAGTCTCGAAGAACTTGAGATTCGTCCTTCGATAAAGAATAGACAGGACCTGCCGGAGGTACTGGGCCTATTAACTCTATTTGATGGTCGTAGGGTCGATGAGGTGGTAACTTATCGGCCTTGCGGATTGAGAAAACATCGAGGAAATCGTGGTAGATTTCCGGTAGAGTTGATTTGATGGCTTCAACGTTTATTTGGTCGTCCTCTTCATCTTCGAGAGAATCTGTCGAGGGGATACCTGTATTGAGAGAGCAGAATTTGATTACTTCGAGGCAATTTAAATCCTCTTCGAGTGAAGTCATAGAGCTAGAAGGGTTAGCCAATTGCTCATTTAAAGAAGGATCAGATGCTTGCAAGTCATCTGGCAGAGACTTGTCCTCTAGCAGGACGTTGTCAGGCGGGTTGTTTAACTCCCTATTGACCTGCATTGAAGAATCAGAAATATACTTAGAGCGTGGGGTGATCAATCCCCTAGTCCAATCAATTTCGGGATTCCAATGCGTTAAAAAGTCATGGCCAAGAATGGTATCGTCCATCCTTGGGGCGTCCAAGACTGATAATTCCCACTCGAAGGGGGGGAAGTTCGGAAAGTTGAAAACCCATAAAACTTTCTTACTTACCCAATATTTGGGTTCCTCTGATTCGACCAAATAGATGGGAGTTCGATCAATATCTGTAAATGTTAGTTGAAGCTTCTCGGCAAAAGATAAACTAACAAAAGAAATTGAAGCTCCAGAGTCTATAAGACAACTGAAGGGGATATCCTCCTTAAAAAGAATGAATCTCAAGCGGTTTAAGGCAACTCCAGTCCTTAAGACATGGAGGTTCTGTGCACTGGGAGAGATAAGATAGTTTGCTTTGCACACAAGTAAACTATCTACTAGTTTTTTGACTTTGAACTAGTACCTTCTCTTTCCTTCAACTTTACACAGTCTTCCAACTTGTGCTTACCCCCACAATACATACATAACCCATTATCTGCTCGTCTCTTCCTCTCAGCTTCTTTAAGTTACCCTTTAGGATCCAGTACTTTGCTGATATCGCCTGGGGTCAAGCCTTTTGGTCGAGGTTTATCCTTTCCCTTATTGGGTTTGGATTGAGTCGAGGAGGATTGATTTGGTCGTGGGTGTGAAGAAGATCCCGATTTAAAATTTAGGCCTTGAGATTTGTTGGCATATCGACAATGTTGAAGTCGTCCTTGATAAACGCCGTCAAGTTCGAGGGTTCGATCCATTAAGTCCATTAAAGTAGTCATCTTCTGACCATGAAGATTTAATTGATCTAGAATCCTCGAAGGAAGTCCTTTCTTGAAATGATACTTAAGGGCAGCATCATTCCAACCTACTCGAGTTTGAAGTGCTCTGAAGTTCAAGATATATTCAGAAGCTTTACCATTATCACTCATGCAAAGAAAATCAAGTTCAATTTCCGCGTTGTTCGTTTCATTAGGGTCCCCAAACAACGTAAAAAGTTGGTCCTCGAATTTTTCCCAATTATTGATAAGTAAGTGGGTTTCTGTCGAAGAAAGCATGAGTAGATAAGGTTCGAACCATCTTGCTGCTTTTCCGGCTAGGAATGAAGAAGCGTAAACAACCTTTGATTGGTCGCTGTTAAAGGTTCGAGGGTCATTATGGAACAGTAGCTTGCAGGTCTGTAAGAAGGGTCGCAATCTGTCGGGGTGATCTCCGTCGAATTTGTCAGGAGATTTCATAGAAGGAGTTTTGAACTTAGATCCCTCTGAAGACGTTGGATTTGAAAGGGTTTTCATGAAAAGTCTCATGAAATCTTCCGGGGAGTTAGATGGTCCCGGTTCTGAGGATTGGCCAGAAGGGTGATTGGCAGGGGCGGATGGTGCCTCGTGCATTGTATCCTCTCCTTCTTCTTCATCACTAGAATCCTCAAAATCTTGTGGAATGTCTTCTACAGATTGAACTGAATGTTGCCGTTCCCTAAGGTTGAGTGGTTTCAAAGAGTGAGTGCGAGAAACAGACCTTGTGGCTGTTGGCCTGCCTCTAGCGCGAGCTCTAGTAGTAGCGCCCGTAGGAGGAGTGCGTTGAACAGGTGCCATTTAAAATTTTAGAAACACCTAAAAGGACGTAGTAGTGCAAAGAATGAGAACTATGGAGAATTAAATTATACTGTCACCGGACGACCTACGCACAAGGTCGAGGATGTTCCTGTAAGTGAGATGAGGGATTTTAGAAACTTCTTCGAAGCACAGAGGAATGATTCGAGGAAATGATTCGAAGGTCACTCGAAGTAATAGCTATAGGTTCGAGGTTCGTTCGAGAAGAATTATAAACTAGTTTCAAGGTAATAGTAATTCTTAAAATCTCACGAAGGGTTGGAAACTCAATAATCAAAGATTTAGGATTTAGAAACGAATATTGAGAAAGTAAAAGAAAGATACAATAACAATGATTTAACTTTTAAGGATTTACCACTATTAATGTAAATACGATATTATAATTTAATTCTAAGGAATATCGAACCAAATACCCAACTCCTTTTATATCCTTTGTTTCTCCTCGCATTGACCTCCCTTCCATCGCACCATTCCCATTCCATTGACCATTACTAACAAACACTTAGACCCTCTTCACTAAATATCCGTCCATGCTCAATTTACCCCTTTTTAATTAATTAACAAAACTTTTAATGAAAAACTACTACTGTACTATTTCATTGAACCTAGCGCTGTGTGTCGCTTACTGAAAAGGAATAAGGTACCCCATTGGGAGATTGACTAATTTAGATTTAGAGTTTAGGCTAGCGCAGTTAAATAGTAAGTAAACAAAGGAAAATCGCAGTTGCTATGGAGAATTGCTTTCTGCGCTTCGAGTATAGATTTAGGACTCAATATTATTGATTTAATGAGTTGATTTCGCCTCGAGTGTCACGTGGCGCGTGACAACATTAAACATTTCTCAATTAGCAACACGTAACAAAGAATTAGAGAAAGAACATTTGTCTCTAACTCTTAAATATGATTCATTGAGTAATAAATATAATGAACTTTCAAACAAGTTCTGTGAGTTAGAAAAATTATATGAAACACATTTATTGAAAACTGAATCAAGAACAAAGTTATCTTTTGCCCAGACAAATCAAAGTGTCTCTTATTTGCTACAAAGATTAACTAAAGTTGAGATTGAAACTGCCAATCTACTAATGAACCAGGATAATCATAAGTATAATCAATATAATAATAATCCTTTCATTGGCAAAAGTGAATCTCATTCCTTCCCTATACCACCACAATTAAAACCATCTGGTGGTAGTGTCAAATCTGAAAATGTAAGTCACAAATCCGTGCAGGAGGAAATACAAGACCATTTATCAAAAGTGAATGAGTTGTTGAATTTACCTAAGATTAGTGAGATAAAATCCAATCAGAAAAACTGGCCTAAGATAGATCAGTACCCAACTTATGATGGGGAAGCCAGCTCTGATTGGCAAAATTTTATTCAAAGAATTGACAACTTGAAATTCTCATATAAGTTACCAGATGAAGAAATAACATCAAAATTAATTTCTTTATTTAAGGATGTTGCTTTATTATGGTTTGAAGCTGTCTTGAGTGAGGGTAAAGATTACTCTTGGGCTGAATGGAAACAACTTATTGAAAAACAATTTGGAGGTTCTAAATTCAGGCTTACTCAGCAGAGACTTTATGAGAAGACTAGGTATAATCCGTTGAATGGTGACAAACCTATGGTATTTTTAATGAATTTAAATAAAATATTAAAAGCCATTGAGCCTCATATGGATTTTAACTTATGGAAAGATAAGATAATATATAAATTACCTATATATTTCAGAGATATTGTTGTAGCTAGAACATTAAATGTTACTGAATATTCTGATTTTTTTAATATTTGCAATGAAATATTATTAAACCATAAGTATGAATCAAGGTATTCCACTTATAAACAAAATGTTGAACCTGTAAAAATTCAGAATTCAAAAACACTTCAGGAGAAGCAGAAAAAACCTACTGCACCTGTAGTACCTAAAAAGTATGAAACAAATACTTGTTATAAGTGTAACAAACCTTGGGTAAAAGGTCACAAATGTGAGAAAAACATAAATATTGTTGAAAATCAATGTGAATCTGAAACTGAAACTGAAAAAAGTAAAGAATCAAGTGATTATGACAGCAATATCTCATATAGTGATGAAAATGAAGTCTGTATGTTGGAAGATGATTTGTCCATCTTTGAAAATCCAATATTAAATATGGACTCAAATGAATCTTTAATGAATTTTGAGGATGCTGAAATCATTAAGGATATACAAGCTGATAACTTTAGAATGACACCTATCATGGTTCCAGCTATCATTTCTGGTGAAAATGTTAATATAGTACTGGACACAGGAGCTGCTGGTTCTGTTGTTTCCACTAATACATTACAGAAAATTGATAGTGAATATAAGTTTAAGCTTGAACCACTTCAAAATAAAAATTGGAGAGGTTTTGGATCAGTGTTACACCTCATTGGTAAATACAAAGCTGCTGTTTTCTTTAAACATCAACATGGTTATGTAAGGGTAACTTGTGACTTTGTAGTAATGGATAATACTAACTGTAGTAACTGTTTTATCATTGGAAATGATATTCTGACTAAATTTGGTGTAAAATTAGACCCTGCTAATAACAATTTTACAATTTGCATGAATGGTAAAAGGAAATTTATAATAAATTCTTTTAACACAGTCTTACACATTGAGTCAGTAACAAATTCCCCGTGTAAAGGAAGAGAATCCAATGAGATGGAACTTCTGGAAACAGAAATTTCAAAAGCATCATTTGGCACTCAGATAAGTAAAGCTGAGAAAAATAATATTTTGGAATTAATTAAAGCATTTCCAATGGCTTTTGCACATGGTACCAATGAACTTGGCCTTGTAAAAAATCATGAAATGAAGATTAGTTTAACCTGTGATATGGATAATATTCCTGCTAGTCTTAAAAAGAAACAATACCCTGCTTCACCAATGAAGAGGAAAGACATAGAGGATAATTTTAAGATGTTATTGAATATGAACATTCTTGAGAAGGTTGAAACTACACCAAAATATTGTGTAATATCACCAGTGCTAATTTCTTATGAACAAGATAAAGCAAGACTGTGCGGTGATTATAGAGCATTAAATACATTTACAGTAGATGATATTTATCCCTTGACAAGGATTGCCTCTATACATGCTACCCTTAAAGGTGCTAAATATATAAGTTGCCTAGATGGAAATAAAGGGTACCATCAAATTCCTGTTGAAAATAATTCACAGAACTTTTTGTTGATAACAACACACATGGGAATTTATAAGTATGTCAGAATGCCATTTGGACCAAAAAATGCTCCATCAGTATTTCAGAAGTTAATGGATATAACATTCCATAATGAAATGATTGAGGGATGGTTAATGGTATACATTGATGACATCATATTGTTTTCTAAAACTTATGATGAACACTTAATCCATTTAAGGAAAGTATTTCAAAAAATGGATGAAATAAAAATGACCCTTGCATTGAAAAAATGTAAATTTGGGTTTGAATCTTTAAAAGTGCTTGGTCATATTGTATCTGGCTTACAAATATGTGTAGACCAAAATAAAGTGGCTGCAATAAAGAATATTGGTATTCCTCAAAATGTAAAGGATGTAAAATCATTTCTTGGAATGTGTGGTTATTATAGACAATATATAAAAATCTACCAATCAATTGCTGCACCATTGACCACACTGATAAAGAAATCAGAAGCTTTCATTTGGAATAATGAAAGACAACAGGCTTTTGATAAGTTGAAAGAATGTTTAATGACAGCTCCTATCTTGGGATTACCAGATTTCCAATTACCTTTTGTATTATATACAGATGCAAGTTTTATTGGTCTGGGTGCTGCTTTGCATCAAAAACAACTTATTGAAGGGAAAATGTCAGAAGTAGTAATCTGCTATATTTCACGTACTCTGAGAAGTAGTGAATTGAAATATGGTTCTACTCAATTTGAATGTTTGGCAGTAGTATGGGCTCTTGAGAAGCTACATTATTACCTTGAAGACCAAAAATTTGAGTTAATAACTGACTGTAGTGCAGTTAAGTCACTCTTAAACATGAAAACTTCTAATAGACACATGTTTAGATGGCAATTAGCTGTACAAGAATACAGAGGACGGATGACTATTACACATAGAGCAGGAACCTTACACTCTAATGTAGATCTGTTATCTAGAGTACCTCTGCCTAATAATGATGATAATCCTGCTTATGTTCCTGAGTCAGAGATTATTAACATTTATGGCATTTATATTGTAGATCTTGAGGATGAATTTATGGAATCAATTCTTGATAATTATAATTCAGATCCTGACTTGAGTAAACTCACTACAATATTGAATGATCCATCTAATGCTTCAATGAATGTTTTAATAAAAACATTACCAAATAAGTATAAAGAGGCATTAGAAAAAGGAAAATTTTCCATTGAGGATGGTTTTATATATTACAGGAAAAAATTAAGTAATGTAATTGTGATTCCCCCTTCAATGAAGGAGTTAATGTTAAGTATATGTCATGATGATATATTATCAGGTCATTTTGACTACCATAAAACATTAACCAGATTAAAAAACACAGCTTGGTGGATTAACATGTCTGAGGATGTTCAGAAATATGTTGAAACATGTGATTCTTGTCAAAGATCTAAAAGATTAACAGGCAAAAGAGCTGGTTTATTACAACAAATTGAGCAACCAAAAGCTCCATGGGAAATAATTAACATGGACTTTGTAACAGGTTTGCCAATAGCAGGGCATAAGAGTTATAACTCCTGCTGGGTAATTGTAGATAGATTTACAAAGATGTGTAAATTTATTCCTACCCACAAAGAGGTTTCTGCAAAGGACTTAGCTTTTTTATGGTGGACACAAATGTTAAATATAGCAGGTTTCTCCAAAGCAATAGTTTCTGACAGAGATCCTAAATTTACTTCTGAGTTCTGGACGTCACTTATGGATGTTTCAGGGTGTCAATTAAAACTTTCTACAGCACACCATCCACAAACTGATGGGCTAGCAGAAAGAATGATACAAACCTTAGAAGATATGATAAGAAGATACTGTGCTTTTGGTCTTAATTTTAAAGACAATGACAAATTCACGCATGATTGGGTAACCCTTATCCCAGGTTTAGAATTTGCATACAATAGTACAGTACATTCTGTCACTGGCAAGAAGCCATTTGAGTTATGGTTGGGTTATGTATCTAATACCCCTGCTAAAACTCTTAATAAGTTACCTAGATTGGATATCCATCCAGGTACTAAATCTTTTCTTAAGATGCAGGAATTATGCAGAAAACATGCTCAAGAATGTATAAATAAGGCAATTGAGTATGAAAAGAAAAGATGGGATAAAGCCCATAAAGAACAAATGTTCAAAGAGGGTGATGAAGTCCTTATTTCAACACTACATTTCAATTTAAATGTTAATGTTAAATTGAAGGATCCATTCATCGGACCATTTGTAGTAAAAAAGATGGTTGGTAACAATGCTGGTGAAGTTATTCTATATGCACCATATGATAGAAAACATCCAGTATTTCCTATTTCTCTTATAAAACCATACCATTCTAATGATACTGCTCTATTTCCAAGAAGATCAGGAAGGCATAAACAGCAACCTGAAGAAATAGTTGAAAAGGCAGAAATTGAAAAGATACTTAAAAAGAGACACCTTACTAAAGAAAAGGGAGTTGAGTATCTATTAAGATTTAAAAATAAATCAAGTGAATATGACCAGTGGATTCCAGAAAATGAAATCTCTGATCTTAAAAATCTCTTGAAAAAATTCAAATCTAAATAATACTGTTTATTCAGTATATGTATTATAAAAATTATCTTTTTTATTTTTTATTTCACTCCTTAGTTTTAATTAAAATGTCTTAACATTTTTTTATTGTTTTTTTGGGGTGAGGGACTGTCAGCCTAGATATCCTTAGGACTGAGTATTTCTTATGCTTAAAATAAGATAACCTTAAGTAAATTAAGCTTATATCTTAAAAATAAGGTTAAAATAATAATATATATTATTATATTATATATATATATATAATTATTATTCTATTATACAACTTATAGTAGTTTAATTAGCTTATCCATAGCCTAATAATACTTATTAAGGTTTTGATGGAGTCATAATATACTTATCTTAAGTGATATGAAGTAATTATTGACATACATAAGCTTATATGTTTACATAAATCTCATATTCAGTGAAATATGCAGTATATTATGTATATTTAGGTATATAAGTGGGTTTTAGCCTACTAATAGCCTATAACCTTTGTTTTTCTACTTATTTTAGGTCATATGGACGAAATAAGTGGACTCACAACACCTACAGAAGCATAGACACCTATATCAGGCGCAGACACCCAGTTTGGACAACTTAATTTACTTCCTTGGATGGTTATTCACGGATTTATGGGTTGGAAGGACATTTCTGGGTTAATGTGGATGCTTGGGGATGTTATGGGGGGCTTGGACATTTTATTTGTTTCTTTATATGCTTTTGGTTTCATTAAATCTCTTTTTGATTGTTTATTTTACCTGTTTCTTCATGGTAACCGCTTTTATCTGGATTTTCTATTTGTGGTATAGATCTGTGGTATCATTAATAGTGATGGAGGGTCCTTACTGGAGGTCTGGGTGTTGAAACTGCTTGAAGTGGACGCCATGGGGAGGTGATGGTCCCTCACAGTGCTGTAATTACCGGGGATAGCAGTGACATCATCTGGATTGAAGGTCTGTGCACTCCAGTGAATTTGGGTATAAGTAAGGAGGGATTTTGACTGTTATTTATCATCATTCAATTACTACAATTAAAATAACCACTACAATACAATTATTAGCATTTAGAAATATATTATAAAGCCATTATAAATTGATATTATCTTTATATAAGCTATAGCTATATTTTATACATCTGTTTTCCACCACTAGCATGCATTTAAATCCAAGTATTGTGAGTTTTATTTGAGTATAACTATTCTATTAGTCTTCCCCTGAGGTTTAATCACTAAATCATTTATTAATAAGTAGTAGGACCATAAATAAACACTATTATATCATACTTATATACTAGACTATACTGACAAGAACGCTAGGCTCATGGAATGCTTAGCAAATGTGGAGCCCTCATATCGTGGCCCCACCGAAGCAGAGCTGGATGCTGCCGAAGCCGAAGCCAGAGAACAGGCGCCACCCCCCACACCAGCGCCACTCGATTGCGGTCCCAGCAATCTTTGATGGAAAACGAGGCCACCGGGCAGACCAGTATGTGTCGCAGGTAAACCTCTATGTCCTGCTCAATGGACATCAGTTCCCAGACAAGCGAGTGAAAATTGGGTTTGCAATATCATACCTCACAGACGAGGCAGCACTCTGGGCAAGGCCGTACACCAAGGAGCTCCTCGAGAACTCTCAGGCAGCGACAACCTTCTGTCAATTCATGGCGGCTTTTGAATTAGCCTTTGGGGACCCAGATGTGGCCACAACCTTGGAGCATGCGCTCAATCAGTTGCAACAAAGAAACTCGGTCTCCGAGTATGTGTCGGAATTTCAGGGCCACACCAGCTATGTCACAACCTGGGGAGAAGGGGCGCTCATGTTTCACTTCAGGAATGGGCTCTCGGCGAAGATAAGAAATTCCCTAATCAGCCACCCTCGCCCAACCTCCCTTCAAGCACTCATGGAACTGGCCATCCAAGTCGACAATGAGTTCACAAATCAACGAACAGATGGCTGGAGTAGCGCTCGTCCATGGCGCAGCTATGCCTCATCAAGCGGGGCCAAGGCTAGGGACCCGAACGCCATGGATATCGATGCAACAAATGCATGTGGCGCTAGTGGGAGGAAAAGGTTGTCGGATGACGAGTATCAGAGGCGCATGAGCAAAGGTCTGTGTCTCAGGTGTGGGAGTAGTGGTCATCTGGCAAGGGAGTGCAGGGGGAAGGTGAGGATTAGTGAAGTGGAGGATAGTGCAGGAAAGGCGCAGGTAAAAGACAGCGCTCAGGAGTGAAGGTTGTGCCCTCCTGGAGCGGAGTAGAGGGAAAGGATAAGAGAAATTTAGTAGAAGAATTATTAGCATGTAAGCCAATTGAAGTGAATGATAATTGTATTATACTAAACTTGCTTTTAATGACCCTTGATTCCACAACGAATGTACAAGCCCTACTGGACTGTGGGGCCACAGACTGTTTTATTTCTAACAAGTTTTTACAGAGGAATAAAATGAAAAAAGAGAAATTAGACCAACCTAGGCTCCTAATTATGTTTGATGGGTCGCCAGGTGGGGGAGGAGAAGTAAGAGAAAAGGTTTTTTGCAGGTTTTGGTGTGATGGAAAAGAGTCGCAGTGCAGGGCATATGCAACAAACCTGAAGGACCAGTATGACATGGTACTGGGGATGACATGGCTGGACAGCTACAACCCACAAATCGATTGGAAGGAGAAGAAGGTTCAGATGGGAAGGAGAGGAGACATGGGCGCTAAAGTATTGGCCCCCTGGCCCCTTCAGGGGTCAGGGGCCCATCCCGGTGAGTCTTCTGATGTTCTTTTATCATCAGTTGACTTGCCGCCAGAACTGATGCTTCCTCTTGATTCTAAGCAGCAGGCTGGGGATGGGTCGCCAACAGGGAGCGCCAAGGAGGGCCAAGGAGGGGAGAAAGCGCAGCAAGAGAGGGAAAAGGCGCAACAAGGATGGGGAAAGGCAGATGAGGGAAAGGTGGATGGTGCAAAGAAAGCATTTGCCCCCTGGCCCCTTTTGGGGTCAGGGGCCCTGCCCGGCAAGTCTCCTGGTGTTTCTTTATCATCATTAGACTTGCCGCAAGAACTGACACTGTCTCTTGATGCTAAGTTCTAGGACTGGGAGGGGGCGCAGGAGGAGGAGGAAGAGGAGGAACTGGAATGCAATGCAACAGCTTGGAACATATCCGCCAAGATTTCAGCCAAGGTCCAAACCTCAAAGCCAACAAGAAGCTTCAGAGAAACAGTACCTGAAGCTTATTGGGAATTCTTACCACTGTTCAAAGATGGGGGAGTCAAGACCCTGCCACCTCATCGATCATATGACTTTGCCATTGTTCTGATGCCAGGCACAACACCTCAATTTAGCTGCATAATCCCATTGTCAACCTTGGAATTGAAAGCGCTAAAAGAGATGATTGATGAAAATCTGAAGAATGGTTTCATCAGAGAATCAAAATCCCCCTGGGCTACCCCTGTGATCTTTGCAGGAAAAAAGGATGGGTCATTAAGACCTTGTATGGATTTAAGGAGGTTAAATGCGCTGACGGTAAAAAACAGATACCCCCTTCCTCTGACTAGTGAGCTAATTGATAGTCTTCAAGGCGCAGAGATCTTCACATCCTTAGATCTTAGGGCAGGCTACCATAACTTACGGGTGAAGGAAGGCGATGAACACAAACTGGCATTCTGCACTAAATTTGGTCATTTTGAATGGTTGGTAATGCCATTTGGTCCATGTAATGCGCCTGCCACGTTCCAAAATTTCACCAATAGCATCTTTAGAGATAGAATAGGGATAGATGTAGCGGTGTATCTAGATGACATCTTGATTTACTCCAGATCAATGGAGGAACACCAGGTACGTGTGAGGGACTGTTTGCAGCGTTTAAAGGAGGCCCAAGTGTGGTTGAAACCAGAGAAATGTGTCTTCTCTGTGAGTGAAATCCCCTATCTAGGCATGATTATCTCAAAGAATAAGGTGCAAATGGACCAGGAGAAAGTAAAGGCAGTAACGGAATGGCTGAAACAAACTTCAGTAAAGGAACTCCAGTCATTTTTAGGTTTTGCAAATTTTTACCGCCGCTTTATTGAAAATTACTCCCATGTCTGTCGGCCATTGCACGACCTAACAAAGAAGGAAGCCAAGTTCATCTGGACAGAAAGCCAACAAGATGTGTTCACCTACCTGAAAAGTAAATTTTTAACAGCCCCTATTCTTGCAATCCCTGACTTATTGAAGCCATTTGTTCTTGAATGTGACTGTTCAGATTTCGCACTTGGTGCAGTTCTATCCCAATATGATGATGAAAATGTCCTCCACCCAGTAGCATATTTGTCATGTACACTACTAGGGGCCGAATTGAACTATGAGATTTACAATAAGGAGTTATTGGCACTAGTAGAGGCGGTACGCACCTGGAGCCATTACTTGGAAGGAGGGCCTCACAGGCTCCAAGTCATCATCTACACAGATCATAAAAATTTGGAAACCTTCCTGACCACAAAAAAGTTGACTCGCCGACAAGCGCACTGGGCAGAACTGCTGAGTAGCATTAATTTTGTTGTTACATTCAGACCAGGGAAGAAAAGTGGCAAACCTGATGCGCTATCGCGACGTTCTGATTTGCGCCCAGCACCGGACCAGCTTCATACGGTTGGCGCAACTCTATTGAAGGGGGACCTTGAGGAGGGGGTAATCCTAGATGAGGTGGAATTAGGGGATGAGGAGTTGATGGAATGGGTAAGGAGGGGACAGGAAAAGGACGAGGGAGTACAGGAGTTAGTGAAGGCACTCTTATCAAAAGAGGTATTGGTAAGGAAAGGACTGGAGGAGTATCACCTAGAAGGGGAAGCACTATATTGGAATGGAAGGATAGTGGTGCCAAATGATGAAGAACTCAAAAGGCAGGTAGTCAAATCAAGACATGATTCCCCAATGGCAGGGCACCCAGGACCGCTGAAGACAGTGGAACTGGTAAATCAAAATTTTTACTGGAAGTCCATGAAGGCGTATATTCAGTGCTATGTAGCAGCATGTGACTCTTGTCAGAGGAACAAGGTTAGTCCAACAACAACACCACTGACCCCGCTAAACATTGCCAAACAGCCATGGAAAGAGCTCTCCTACGATCTTATAGTGGAGTTACCCAAGTCACAAGGAAAGAATGCTATCCTCACAGTAGTTGACCGCTGCACCAAGATGGCGCACTTTGTCCCCACCACCACCAAGGTTACATCAGAGGGTATTGCAGATTTAATGGTGGCGCATGTGTGGAAATTGCATGGATTGCCTGATAGTATAGTATCAGATAGGGGAAGTACCTTTAAATCTAAGTTTTTGAAAGAAATGTATGAACAACTGAATATTAAGCCCATCTTATCAACAGCATGGCACCCACAAACTGATGGGCAGTCTGAGATAGCAAACAAGGCAATCAAACAATACCTGCGCCACTTCATTAACTATCAGCAGGATGATTGGGTACAGCTATTACCACTTGCGGAATTCTCGTACAACAATAGGACACATGCTGCAACAGGCATGTCACCATTCTATGCCAATTATGGGTACCACCCAACATTCTCAATTGGTACCCCATCCACATTACAAGTCCCAGAAGCTGAAGAGCGGATCAAGAAGATACTGAGTATATGTCAAGAACTAGAGGCAGCGCTTAGGTTATCTCAGCAAGCAATGAAGCGTCATCATGATCATGGAAAGACCCAACACCGCACGCTACAGGTAGGTGACAAGGTTTGGCTCAGCTCACGTTTTCTTTCCACATTACGTCCCAGCACTAAACTAGATCACAAGATAGTGGGTCCATTCAAAGTCAAGCGCAAAGTATCTGACTTGGCTTACAAACTGGAGCTACCAATCTCAATGAGGCAAGTACACCCAGTTTTCAATATTTCATTACTTACAAAGCACAGAGAAGATACAATCCCAGGGCACCCAGAAGAACAACCAGTGCCAATCCAGGTGGGAAATGAGGAAGAGTTTGAGGTGGAAAAGGTTGTTGCAAAGAGGGTGTATAGGGGAAAGGTTCAGTATTTAGTGCATTGGAAGGGTTATGGGGTTGGAGATAGGTCTTGGGAGCTGGTGGAAAATTTGATGAACGCTAAGGGAAAGTTGAAGGAGTTTGAGAAGGAGCGCAGGGGGCAGGAGGAGTTAAAGAGGGGGTAATGTTAGGATTTGGTTTGAGAGGTGGAGAGGAGGAGCGCTATGGGCGCTATGCATTGTAAAGAGGCGGAAGAGTGGATATTGCATAAGGGGGTTATATGGGGGCAAGCGCTGTGGAGCGCTCCTCATTGGACAACTTATTCAGTAATCCAATTACTCTCTTGTCTCACTGCTTAGTTAGCATAGTCAGTCCCGTCTACCCCTCACTGTTGGTAACCCCAACATAGTCAGTCTAGTTAGTCTCACTGTTGTAACTCAACATCGTCAGTCCCATTTAAGGCTAGCATCAGCACTAGTGGTAGTCCGCCTTCTTAGGTCTTAACACAGCTTACTTGAATTCACCAATTGATGAAGATATTTGGGTGAAGGCCCCTCCGGGTTTTGGACGTGATGAAGGGAAAATTATGAAACTAAGAAAAGCACTCTACGGTACAAAACAGGCAGCAAGATGTTGGTGGAAACACCTTGAAACAAAACTTAGGTCAATGGGATACATTCCTAGCTACTACAATAACTCACTTTACATTTTACAAAACAAGGAAGACACAGGTATACTGTGGATTCATGTAGACAATGGAGTAATTACAGGTACTTGTACATCAACATTGAAATTGTTTCAGAAAAAATTGGCAGAACTTGTGAAAATAAAGTGGGAAGACAAACTAACTAACATAATTGGAGTAAAGGTAATCCGTAATAACAGTGGTTTTATTTTATCTCAACCTACCCTGATTAAAAAGATAACTGATAAATTGAAAGGTACCATAACAACAAAAACAACCACACTACCAAAAGACTGCAAACTAAAAAATGGTGAAGGTGAAAAAATAAAATGTACTGAATATTTAAGTCTGATTTGATCTTTAAATTATCTGGCGGTAGGTACACGACCAGATATTTCTTATGCAGTCAATTATCTTGCAAGATTTGCAAATCATCCCAATGATTCTCACTGGGAAGCACTAATACACTTAGCACAATATGTAATCTCAACTAAGGATTACCATTTTCATATTTTTCCTGATTTAGATAAAGGTATCGAGGCTTTTGGTGACACCAACTGGAACAACGACATGTCAAGATGCACAAATGGAGGCATTATATTTTTTAAAGGAGTCCCGGTAAATTGGTCTTCAAAAAGGCAACAACTGGTCGCACTATCAACATGTGAATCAGAATTAGCAGCTTTGGCGGCCGTAACAAAAACAGCTATGTGGATACAAAACATTCTAGAGGACATTACAGGCAATAAATTAATCGTTAAAATATACTGTGATAATGAATCAACAATCAAAGTATCAGCGGACCAACCATCGAATAAAAGAATCAGACACATGGAAAGAAACTTTTTCTATGTCAATTCACAATTATTCCATAAACGAGCAACATTAGATTGGATAAGTACTAAAGAACAAAAAGCAGACATACTAACAAAAAATCTAGGTCCGAACTTAATAGACAAATCTAGAAAATATATCAATGTTTATGATACAAGGTTAGGATGGCGGAATGTAGTCGAGGGAGGGGGTGTTGAGACCTAAGACATATAGATTAAGTTACTCGACTACATAACAGCATGTATATAAACTAAAGTAGATAGTAATGATCGATCATCTAAGCTTTAAGTAAATCCACCATCTCGGCCTTCTCACTAATATCGTCCCTTGTATTTAGCCAATATGTATACCTTCTTTGTTCATGCTCCATGTAGAGCGACTTTGTATGAAATGAAAAAATAAGAAAAAAAATAAAGACCGCCCTCTCTCTTGATCTTATCTTAGCAATTTATCATCTTCCATTGTTTATTGTTCAAAACCATGATTCTTTATTTTCTTTTGTCTTGCGTACTCCTATTTCAAAGGCTCTTCTTCACAAATTGCGGCTTTAGTGCCATGAATACAAGTTAGGGTCACTTACTTATAAACACTCATCGCCTTCAAGATCTATCATTTTATTTTATTGATACTAGAAATACAATATTTATCACAGTTTATCGAATATATACACTGCATCTCAATCTTTCCAGTAAAGAATAAAAAAATTGGAATATGTCCGTGATCGCAAAACTAAAACAAAGATTTTACACAAAAGAAAAGCTAAACTCAGACTTAAGACATTTTTGGTGAAAGGAATTCGAAGAAAATTCGTACTAAGAAGATAAAAAGTCAGTGATACTACTGCAAAGTTAAAATTACAGAAGAGTCTTTCAGTCTAATTCATATCTTTACGTCTGCCACCCACTTTTTTTTTTTTTTTTTTTCGAATGCCCCTATAATCACGAGAGCCATCTGTACCACGCAAAACACTACCGGTTTAAGATTTCTTTCCTCCTGAAGTGGCTTTCTGACCATTCCCACCCCCACCCCCAGTACCTGGAGCTTTCCCTAATCCAGGAGTTGGACTAGGCCCTTGTATAATAGGATCCTCAAAAAATTGGCGAGCAAGTCTATTATTTATATATTTTTTTAAAAAAGAGTTTAGAATATTCTTATAGGTACTTATAAAAAGGAAAATAAACCAACAAAGATGATCCAATAGAGTTGAAATTTTCACCATCAAACGTATTTGGTGCAGGGGCCATCCACACTTGAGGAGCTAAAATCAAGACCACGAAGAAAAGTGTAACACTGAAAGAAGATGAAAGCATTGTAAATGAATTTAATTTATTTTAAAGAAAATGATTGATATATAATTAAGATAGAAAAAGCTTCAAGCTAAACAGTTCAAAATTGGTAATAGAAAAAAACAAGGCTGATAGATTGAAATTTGTTGTGAATGTAGGATAATATTGTGTGGACCATTTCACAATCTTTTATAGCCATTCAGAAACCATCAAAAATCTCTAAGGGCCGGGTAAACTTTGAAAAAAGAGCCCTGCGTAGTGCTCTGAACTCATTCAAATGACTTCAGATCATCATAGAAGACAATAAAACCCTCGAAGTAGTTGAGATGTTACATATTTGCGACTACAGATATCCCAATAATGCTTTCTGCACAAGTTTGTAAGTTTTCTTCGACTTGGCACAGTTGTTTGGATTCAAATAGGTTGACTTTATATTCGAAGTTCTTTTCCAAGTTGTAGAAAATATATAACTTGGTCATCAACTTTTCTTGATGTAGCCGAAAACAAAACAAATTACTATCATACATGTCTTAAAACGTATATGTAGCCGTTGTTACACTTCTTCCCTACACAGCTCTCAAAGAGTGAACGATTGCAAATAATCTTCCACATCGTGATTGACCCTTGTTTTTTGTTTGTATTTTTCTTCAGGTATTCCCCACAAATAATAATAAAAGCAAATTAAAAACTTAAAAAAACACTTTAAACATTACTGGGTTATATTTTTTTTAATTTTTTAGAAAAAAAAAATTGAGAAAAAAAGGGCCAATTCAGGGAATGGATTCTCTACCGTTTGTACGCTGTATGAATAGCTTTCAGAACTAACACTGAATGAAAATAAGAAAAGATGACCGGAAACTCTCCGTCAAAGGGTTAAACCCTGTTTCAAAAAGCCGGGTTTTTGTGTAGGTTTCAAAATTTTAAGAATTTCTTGGCAGAGAAGAGCAGAGTATTCGAAATCAAGGATTAATGAGAAGCTTTGTAATCGCCCGAAGTTTGAAACGCTGCGTAAGTTTAAATTATCCTACGAGTAACTAAGACCCTCGAAGAAGTTACTTAACTATTTTCGACTAAACAAGACAAATGACTATCGCACTTGCCTTGAATTTCCTGAAGAGAGATGTAAGACCGTCGTTACATTTCTTCATACCCTTCTTTATAACCGCATCAAAAAGGCTCGGTTTCAAGGGAAGGCGACCGTGAGGAGCTACTGCTGATCCAAATCTTTAAAGGTACAATAGTTGCGTTAGGGCATCTACCACCGTGTCGGTAAACCCCACTCCATGCATACTTAACTATTTGATGCATATTCCGGCACCGTGTCATTTACACCTCACATCTATCTACACTACTATAAATATTCGTTTCGTCTTGGGGCGCAACAATGGCGCAACGATTACGCAACAGTTATGTAACAATTGCTGTTAGCACTTAAAGGTCTTAGGTGGATCTTAAGTGCAAAAAACAATTGTTTTGTAACTGTTGCATAATTGTTGCGACCCATGGCGAAACAAACATGTGCTGTAGTGCTATCTATATCTATCTATCTATCTATATAAAAGAACTAGTCTATCTATATATATAAAAATGAATTAGTGCCCTAACTTCCTAAAAAAATAGCAAATTCGGCCGCTAACCTAACCGACCCCGACTGATTCCACATTGGATACTCGGGGCTGAGCGTAGCTAGATGCAGCAGCCCCACCAGCAATTCTCATTTCACAACCACTCATTCCGCTAAAAACCTGAGATTGTAAGATATATCTATCATACGAGGTGCGCAGAGGACAGGTAGCAGGCTTGTTACACCAGAAAAAAAACATGGGCAGCTGATAGCAGGTGCCAATCCCTATCTTTGACTTAACTTAATATCAGCTCAGCTGTAATTCTTCCGGAAAGACTGCTCACTGAACAATGAGCACACTAGCTCGTGCAATATTAAATCAAATTTACTCCTAAATCAAAACTGAATATAGGGATAGGCACATGCTTGCAGGTGCCACTTGATTTTTTGCAGTGATTAGCTATTCATTTAAGTAAATATTGGGTACAAGTAAGTATATATACTTACAGATACTTACTTTGTGTCATTAACTCACACCTATCCCTGCCAATTCTTTTTTATTTTGCATTGCTCATCAAGATAATTAGTTGTGCCCTTGATTCCACCACTGTTTCCAAATTATCTTTTCAAGTCACTACACTCACTAGTCATTTCCAAATTTTATCAATTTTCACTATTTTACACTACTGGCTACACATTCCAAGAAACCACTAGAGAAAGTGCTCTCTAAACATACATAGGAAATAATATACTCTTATTCTTTTGTACCAAGTTATTAATTGAGAACATTGAATGACATGCATAAAAAATCAGCAGTCAAGGTTTGCCTAATGACTGCTAAAGTCTCAGGGTTTAATATTAACTAAATAGGGGGTATCAATGTTCAGGGATCTGCAATTAGGGATCAGGAATTTTTTTTGCCAGGATCAGACATAATTAATTGGGAATGATTCTTATCCACTAGCCCCAGGGCTAGTGGATAAGGATTGCACAATAATGCATTATCTGTCAGCCTGGATATCCCTAGGACTGAGTAAAAAGTACTTATAAGTTATGTGAAACACATGGACTACACATGGGAGCAATAAATTAGAGTACACAAATAGTATACATAAGTAAATTTATGATAATACACAAAATATGCCATTATAACACCTTATATACACACATATATCCACCTTTTATAAGTCTTATGTACTTAATATTAAGTTGGAATATGTTAGGGTAATCTTAAGAACCTTAAATATAAGGCTACATAATTTTTAAGTAGACTTAAAGCTGTTGTTTTCATTGTTTTATGTAAAAAACAAGAAATGCACTTTAAATCACTTAAAAGTTGATTATATGCACTATAAATTTAATAATATTAAAAATGCACTTTGAAAGATCAATCTGTCTTAATTAGGACTATTGATTTGGCTACTCAAATGCATAAAAATAACACTTTTTAAATTTGGTGTTTTTTATGCCAGAAATGGCTTCTGTGTACTGGCCACATACTGCCTGCATTTTTCCTGTGTAAATATCTTCATGTTTAGCAAAGTTAGCTTTTTCACACTATAATTACCCCACATTCTACGCCCACTGTGGGGAAACACACTAAAATAGGCAAGAGGCGCTTATTTAGTATCCTAGCTTAATTAATAGTGCATTGACCCTCTTTATATGCACTAATTTCATTACTAACCTCAATCTTGGCACTTTAATTCACTACCACACTTAAATTTACTTAAATTAGTCAAGGATTTACCTGTGCAAGCACCTGCCAAGTACTGCATGTAGTTACCCCACATCTCACACCCTTTTTTGTGTTTCTAAGTGGTTTCTCAGTCAATATTGGTTATTTTTGAATGGGGATTTCACGTAGTATAATGTCAGTATTAGCCCCATCATTTCTACTTTTAATCCCCTTATTATTGAGTAATTATTAGTCTTAATTTTCCCTTTTTAATCTTTTATTTTAATGTATAACATGCATATACTCTCTTTTGTGCTTACTCTTTAATTTTGATGGATTATCCCTATTACTACAGGATTTTGGTGGGTGATATCACTCTAATTATGTTACTGGACACTCATTATGTTGCTAGACATGTTTTGTCGGTCAGCCGTCTAGAAGAAAGTAAGAAAAATAGGAGAAAAGGAGGAGAGAGGGAGGAGGACAAGGGAAAATAAAAGGTATAATTTGTAATAGTATTTTTAATTTTATTTAAGAGGGAAAACAACGGCGAGCAACTTTGAGAGATGACAAAAGCTTAGTATTTATTAATAATAATATTATTCAATGTAAGGGTTCTGCGCGGCAAACACTTTTAATTACTATCAGACTTAAAGCAACCTTTAATTTGTTTTATAGACTTTTAATTAGATTTGTATTACTAATAAAAAAAATATAAACGTAATAAAATAGTTATTTAATTTGTTGAGTGTTTAATAAGTGATGAGGCTACAGGGGATTATCCAAGGCCCTTTTATAGGCAATGGGTCCTCTGAAGGGCTACTATATTTGTAAATACAATGATTAGAATGGAATAAAACAAATATATCAAAGAGTAAATGAAACATAACAATGTAGAGAAAAACATGAAACAAATAATTAAAACCCCAATTAAGAATCTAATTTCCCCACCATTAATTCCCAAATCAGTAAGTGAAAATAGTGAATAACTAAACAAGATTGGAACATAGGAACTATGAGAAAAATAATTCCAAACAGATGGTACAGTCTGATTAAAGGATATTTTAAGTGAAACAAAAAATACTTTGACGCAACAAAACATATATTAATCTCAATTTAGTATAAATTAATTTATTTGTTTTTTCTAACACAATTAAGGGTCAAAAGAAGCGTCATTAATTATTGTTTAATATTATATGAGAGGTTTTATTTAATATATAAATTTAAATAATTAATTTAAATATATTATAAGTCAATTTTACACTTATAATTATAATATATGTTTTTTCAATTAATTAAATATAAATTTATAATTATTAAATACATAAAAATGCGCCCTTATTTGTAGAATATATTATATTATGTTCAATTTAACTGTATATAAAAATTTATATAACCAATAAATTTAATGTAACACTTGTATATAATAAAATACTTATATAATTTTATTATGCAATAAAATATTAAGTTATATTCATTAAATACAATTCTTACCCACTATTTCAGGTTTTATAAGTTACATATCATTTACTGGACTCCTGGAATAGCCTGGCTGACACTCCCTCACTCTAAAAAAACAATAAAAAAATGCTAAGATTTTTTCTTTTTGTATTTTTTCAACAGAGTAGGCAGATTTGAAATTTCCTTGCCAGGTATCCATGCATCATGTTCAGATGATTTGTTCTTATATCTCAATAAATATTCAGTACCTCTCTCAGAAGTGATAATTCTATCATTGAGAATTTATCAATTTCTGCTGTTTCTGTGACTTCCTGAGGGTTCTTCTTAGGTCTACCTCTTCTTTTTCGAAATAAGTCACTGTTGGAAGTATAAGGCTTAAGCAAAGAAATGGGAAAGACAGGATGTTTCCTATCATATGGAGAATACAATACAACTTCTACTGCATTATCACCAACCATTATTTTAACAACAAATGGTCCTACAAAAGGATCTTTTAATTTGTGGTTACCTTGTAAATTGAAATGGACAGTAGAGATCAACACTTCATCACCCTTGTTAAATGTGTATTCTTTATGGGATTTATCCCATCTTTTCTTTTCATATTCAAATGCTTTATCAATACAACTCTGAGCATGTTTTCTGCATAGCTGTTGCATTTGCATAAAAGATTTTACACCAGGGTGTAGTTCCAACTTAGGTAATTTATTATTGAGAATCTGAGCAGGAGTATTTGGGACATAACCCAACCAAAGCTCAAAAGGCTTTTTCTCAGTGACAGAATGAACAGTGCTATTATATGCAAATTCAAGACCAGGCAAAAGAGTGACCCAATCATGAGTAAATCTGTCATTGTCTTTATATTCTAAACCAAAGGCACAATACCTTCTAATAATATCTTCTAGAGTTTGAATCATTCTTTCAGCTAGACCATCAGTCTGAGGATGGTGAGCTGTAGACAATTTTAACTCACAGCCACAAATATCCATCAAAGAGGTCCAAAACTCAGAAGTGAATTTTGGATCCCTATCAGAGATAATGGCTTTTGGAAAACCAATAATATTAAACATGTAAGACCACCATAAGAAAGCTAATTCTTTGGTGGATACATCTTTGTGGGTTGGAATAAATTTGCACATTTTTGTGAATCTATCAACTATTACCCAACAAGAGTTAAAGCTGTCTTTACCTGCAACAGGAAGACCAGTGACAAAATCCATATTAATGATTTGCCAGGGAGCACTAGGTGCTTCAATATGTTGTAATAACCCTGCTCTCTTACCTGTCAACCTTTTAGATTTTTGGCAGGAATCACAAGATTCAACATATAATTTGGTGTCTTCAGACATATTAGCCCACCATGCAGTGTTTTTGATTCTAATCAATGTTTTTTCAAGATCAAAATGACCAGCTAATATGTCATCATGACAAAGTTTGAGGATAGTTTCTTTCATTGAAGGAGGAATAACAATTACATTGGTAAGCTTCCTTCTATAATATATATAACCATCTTCAATAGAGAACTTTCCTTTATTTAAAGCATTTTGGTACTTTGCAGGAAGAGTTTTTATTAATGCTTGAATTGAAGCATTCTTAGGATCATTCAAAATAGTAACCAATTTATTTAAATCAGAATCTTTATCATATGAATCCATTATTAACTGTAATAACTCCTCTTCCATATCAACTATAAATATACCATGGATATGAACAGTATCATCTTCAGGCACATAAGCAGGATTGGAGTCATTATTTGGCAGAGGCAATCTGGAGAGCATATCAACATTAGAGTGAACATTTCCAGCTCTATGGATAATTTTCATCCTTCCTCTGTATTCTTGAACAGCAAGTTGCCACCTGAACATATGTCTGTTAGGTGTCTTGAGGTTTAAGAGAGACTTCACAGCACTACAGTCAGTTACCAACTCAAATTTTTGGTCATCCAAATAGTAATGAAGTTTCTCAAGAGCCCAAACAACTGCTAAGCACTCCAATTGAGTGGCACCATATTTCAATTCACTATTTCTTAAGGTTCTTGAAATATAACAAATTACAACCTCTGAGGATTTATCATTAATAATTTGCTTTTGGTGAAGGGCAGCACCCAGACCAATAAAGCTAGCATCTGTATAAAGGACAAATGGCTTGTTAAAATCTGGAAGAGCCAATATAGGGGCTGTCATTAAGCAACTTTTTAATGTATCAAAAGCTTTTTGACAGTCATTATTCCAGAGAAAAGCAACATCTTTTCTGGTCAGTTTTGTAAGAGGCAAGGCTATGACCTGATAATTTTTAATATATTGTCTATAATAGCCACACATACCCAAAAAACTTTGGATTTCTCTTACAGAAGTTGGTGCTTTCACATTTTGAATGGCAGCAACTTTATTATGGTCTACACAAATTTGTAAGCCTGACACAACATGGCCAAGGACTTTCAAAGATTGAAAACCAAATTTACACTTTTTTAAAGATAAGGTCATATTGATTTCATCCATTTTTTGGAAAACTCTATTCAAGTGAATCATATGTTCATCAAAAGTTTTAGAAAAAACAATAATATCATCAATATAAACCATGAGCCAACCTTCAATAATTTCTTGATGGAAAGTGTTATCCATGACTTTCTGGAAAACTGAAGGAGCATTTTTAGGGCCAAATGGCATCCTAACATACTTATATATTCCCATATGAGTAGCAATAAGCAAAAAATTTTGAGAATTTTTCTCAACTGGAACTTGTTGATAACCTTTATTACCATCCAGACAACTAATAAATTTTGCACCTTGCAAGGTAGCATGTATTGAATTAATTCTGGGTAAAGGATAAATATCATCAACAGTATAAGTATTTAAAGCTCTGTAATCTCCACATAATCTAGCTTTATCTTTTTCATATGAAATCAAGACTGGGGAGATGACACAATATTTGGGGGTGACATCCACTTTCTCAATGATATTCATTTTCAATAATGTTTCAATATTATCTTCAATATCTTTTCTTTTTGATGGAGAAGCAGGATATGGTTTTTTCTTAAGGGAAGGAGGAATATCACTCAAATTACAGGATAAGGTAATTTTCATCTCTTCCTGAACAATTCCCAAGACATGAGAACCATGAGCAAAAGCCATAGGGAAAGAGGTAATAGAGGCAAAAATAGAATCCTTTTGTTCACTAGTCAACTGATCACCAAAAGAAGTGGTATCTATTTCATGTAATAAATCATCCATTTCAGTTGTTGTTCTACCTTTACATTGGGTCAGTGAGTTACAAGATTTCAAAAAATGCCCAGAAGGTCTAGGAGAAGAAATTTTGAATTTTCTTTTCCCATTCATTCCTAAGGTAAAGCAATTATTTGCTGGGTCCAGTTTCACACCAAACATGGTTAAAATATCATTTCCCAAAATAAACCAATTGCTCAAATTATCATTTTTCATGACAACAAACTCACAAATAGCTCTGACAAAACCACCATTATATTTGAAGAATACAGAGGTTTTGTATTTGCCAATAGGAAATAAGGTAGAACCATATCCTCTCCATTTTTCAGAAGTTATAGGCAATAATTTACTCAAATATTCCTTATCCACTGAAGCCAAAGCTTTTTCAGATACTACACTTCCTCCAGCACCAGAATCATGAACTACATCAACAGTTTTACCATTAATGATAACAGGTGCCTTTAAAGGGGATATAGGAATAGAATTGTTAGTAATATCTTTAATTATTTCAGCATTTTCTACTGAAGATAAATTCAATACACAATCTTCAGATATATTATTTAAATAATGGACATCATGTTCCAACATTAAAACATCTTTAACAGATTCATTGTCATAGGAGATATTACTTTCACAGTCACTGGAAGAATTATTGACATCAAGTTCAACTTCATCAGTGTCTTCATTTTGTTCAACAAGATGAATTTTCTTGTCACAAACATGACCCTTCTGCCACAGTTTGTTACATTTATAACAAGTATTTGTTGCATATTTTTTAGGTGCAACTGGGGCAGAGGGTTTACCAGATTTTTCTGGGAGCTTTATAGAAGGTTTATTCTGATCATTATAAGATTTACTAAGGTAATTCTTTGGTTCATATCTATGGTTGAGTAGTACTTCATTACAGATATTAATGAAAGAAGAATTTTCCCTTACATGCTCAGTTCTAGCAACAATCAAATCCCTAAGAGAATTTGGTAATTTATACAAGATTTTATCTCTCCAAATATCATAATCCATCTTTGGATCAATTGCTCTAAGGATTTTAGTTATTTTCATCAGAAAAACAATGGGCTTTTCAACAGAGGAGGATACATATCTAGTATTCTCATACAGTCTTTGCTGAGCTAACCTGAATTTTGAACCACCAAACTGATTCTCAATCAAGGATTTCCAATCATTCCATGTATAATGATTGTTATCTAAGAGGACAGATTCATACCACATCAAGGCTACATTGGAAAATAAAGAAATTAGCTTAGAAACAATTTCCTCATCAGGTAGTTTATAAGATCTCTTTAAATTATCAATTCTCTGGATAAAGTGTTGCCAATCAGAGGAAGAATCACCATCAAAGGTAGGATATTGGTCTAACTTAGGCCAATTTTTCTGACTACTGGGATGGTCCACTTTTTGGTTTGAATTATTCATTATTAATAATTCCTGAAGTTTAGCCAGGTGTTCAGAAATTTCATTATTTACAGAAACAGCTGGTGCATGACCATCACAAGATTTTTTGCTAGTAGCAAAAGATTTTACAGACTCATTGTCAGTTTGTTTAATGGTTGAAATATGAGGAAGAAAGGATGAACTTTGCTCAGGTTTTTTCCCTTTATTTTTATGCAGCTTATTTACAGAAATCTCATTTAATTCATTATTGATGGTTAAGGTTGAGAACTTTTCCTGCAGGTCAGACACAAAGTTTCTTATTCTTGGAATTTCAGACATCTGGTCATTTACTTTTGCAAGAGATAGAACATTTCTGTCCTCAGAAACTGAGTGTTTGGTACTTAGTGCATGGAAATAATTTTTTAGCTTCTTAAACTCATTTTGCAGAGATTTTATTTCATTCTTGAATGAATAATTTTCTTCAATAAGGGGTTTCAATTCACTCAAGTTCTTATGTAGACTTATATTTCTATCTGAGATAGCTCTATGGTCACTTCTTATTTGTTTTTGTTGACTAAGAACAATATTCAAGGTTTCTTTGATTTTTAAATAAGCTGTATCTTGTACAGAAGAACTCACTTTACATTGCAAGTGTAAATTATTTAATCTATCATTTTCATGGATTAACACATCTCTCACATGTTTGTCTTTCACAATATTAAAATCAAGGGTATCTTTCAATATTTCCTCAGAAGTTTTTTCAATTAAGGTATAGATTTCAGGGGGAACAGAATCATTTTTAATTGCAAGAGAGGGATTAATTAGAGATGTAGAAGTTAAATGTAAAGGTTCATCAAATGACAATTTGCTAATTACATCAATAGGGCTACTAGTTACAGGAAGCTGTCTTTTAACAGGTTTAACTGTTCTTTCACCATTTTTAATAATATTACCTGCAGAAGAAGATTTATTAGAAAACATACCCAAGTGACTATCAACCAAATTACTTACCATGGTAGAGGAGGAAACTTCCCCTGAGACTGGGTTTGGGATTGTGCTTGGGCCTTCTTTCTCCTGCCTTGTTGGTAGGGATGAGGAGGTGGATGGAAATTGGGTGTTCTGGATGGGCCAGGCTGATGATGAGGAGGGTGTTGCACATTCTGTTGGTAGTGACTCATTAGATAATCCCATTTCCATTGCTCTACTTCCATAGTATTTGGATTTTGGATGGTTGAGCTGGGTGGCTGTGAAGGTTGAGCCTGAAACTGAGGCTGATTGGGAGGCAATTGAGGAGGGGCCTGGGCCTGAATCTGGTTCCTGAGTTCTTGGACCTGATCCCACAATGTGTCTACCTTTGCTTTGTACGTCATATTTTCTGTCTTCAACTCTTTTATATGACTGGATAGGTTGCTGATTTGTTGTGGCAGAGGAAGCTTTTTTATTTTGAAGCCTTTTGGAAGACCTTCTTGAGGCACTAGAGGCTTTACTTCCTTCTGTGGTACTGGGGGAAGGGGGTTTGGTTTGTTTGCATTTCCTGTCATTTCCACATCCTGCAGTATGTGAATTCTTTGTGTTAGTATAAGATTTTTTATGACCAACTTTAGAAGAACTTACAGTGTCAGCATCATAGTCAATTTCTATTTCATCCACTTGCATGTTATCCATTTTTTCTGCCAAATTGTTGGACATAATAGTGGGAAGATTTTAATTTACTTATTATTTATTAAAAAAAATAATAAAAGTTAGTCAATAATTGCTCCAAATAATAAAAAAAAAATTATTAATTAAATTATAGAAAAAAAAAATTTTTCAATATAAAGTAATAATTATAAAAAATTAATTTTTTTTTTTTTAAAAAAAAATGGATTGCAAGGTTAAATTGGGAATAAAAATCAAGTTAATTCAACCAATTAATTACCAATATTAAATATGGCAATATATATGGGACTAAGCACAAAGTACTTTTAAGTCAACCAAAATTAACAATAATTAATGATAATAAAAAAAAATTAAATTAATAATTCAATTTATATTAATAAAATTGTCAATTCTTCTAGGACTAAGAGGATTTAACACTCTATAATGGTCAACTAGGAAAAAAAAAATTAATATTTGAACACTTACCCTCAGTGAATCAGCAATTAAGCCACAATCACTGTTATTGCAATAAAAATATAGTAATATGAGTGAGAGGCGCAAAGGTGAACTTACTATAGTGATCGAAAAATCACTTCAAAATAATATAAAAATTAATATAATATAAACTTAAAATATCGAACCCAAGTTCGAAACACAGTCGCGGAAAAAGTTTTGTTTTTGCTAGGTGGTCCGTGCGTTTTGTCGTTCCTCGCCAGGCTCGATTGTCGTCGTCGTTTGGAAAGGTCCCCAGTTGTCGGTCAGTCATCTAGAAGAAGGTAAGAAAAATAGGAGAAAAGGAGGAGAGAGGGAGGAGGACAAGGGAAAATAAAAGGTATAATTTGTAATAGTATTTTTAATTTTATTTAAGAGGGAAAACAACGGCGAGCAACTTTGAGAGATGACAAAAGCTTAGTATTTATTAATAATAATATTATTCAATGCAAGGGTTCTGCGCGGCAAACACTTTTAATTACTATCAGACTTAAAGCAACCTTTAATTTGTTTTATAGACTTTTAATTAGATTTGTATTACTAATAAAAAAATATAAACGTAATAAAATAGTTATTTAATTTGTTGAGTGTTTAATAAGTGATGAGGCTACAGGGGATTATCCAAGGCCCTTTTATAGGCAATGGGTCCTCTGAAGGGCTACTATATTTGTAAATACAATGATTAGAATGGAATAAAACAAATATATCAAAGAGTAAATGAAACATAACAATGTAGAGAAAAACATGAAACAAATAATTAAAACCCCAATTAAGAATCTAATTTCCCCGCCATTAATTCCCAAATCAGTAAGTGAAAATAGTGAATAACTAAACAAGATTGGAACATAGGAACTATGAGAAAAATAATTCCAAACAGATGGTACAGTCTGATTAAAGGATATTTTAAGTGAAACAAATAATACTTTGACGCAACAAAACATGTAATTAATCTCAATTTAGTATAAATTAATTTATTTGTTTTTTCTAACACAATTAAGGGTCAAAAGAAGCGTCATTAATTATTGTTTAATATTATATGAGAGGTGTTATTTAATATATAAATTTAAATAATTAATTTAAATATATTATAAGTCAATTTTACACTTATAATTATAATATATGTTGTTTCAATTAATTAAATATAAATTTATAATTATTAAATACATAAAAATGCGCCCTTATTTGTAGAATATATTATATTATGTTCAATTTAACTGTATATAAAAATTTATATAACCAATAAATTTAATGTAACACTTGTATATAATAAAATACTTATATAATTTTATTATGCAATAAAATATTAAGTTATATTCATTAAATACAATTCTTACCCACTATTTCAGGTTTTATAAGTTACATATCATTTACTGGACTCCTGGAATAGCCTGGCTGACATGTTTATTAGGTGAAATGAGGCATCATTAACCATGTATAGAGCTGGTAAATCAAGGGGTTCATTGGGGAAGTTATTGTGTATAAAAGGAAGGGGTTTTTGGTCTCGTTTTCTACATTCTCTATCATTACAATTCAATCATATAACCAAATCAATTAAAATGCATATCAATAGCACTTATAAAGTATTTCAATAGTATCTGAATTATTAAATCTTTTTTTCTACCAACTATAAGATTGTAAGCCACATATATAAGTAGTGAGATTTATATTACTTAGACCCTTATATTGAGTTATATTTTAATACTTAATGGATTTTTACTACAGTATTCATATAGGACCATTTAAATCTTCTAGACACTAACCATTCAAGCTATTTCATGTCTCTATACTTGACCTCAGCCTGACAATTGGGGGCCTTTCCTCAAGAATTCTGTTGATTATCTTCCAGTAAGTAAAAATTCAAAAAGAGCCTACAAGTAAATAAAATCCCTGTAGAAATATTTGGATAATTAAAACAGGTTGGGGTCACTTATATAGTGATTTCAGAAAAAGAAGTCCTGTTATATAATAAAATTGTGATATTGAATCAACAATTTTACCACTAATTTAACATAAAATTGTTATTAGTGGGAGTCTGTCAATAGACCAATTAAATTTGTGATCTTTGCAGATAATAAACCAGTTAATAAAAACTGATTAATTGTTTTCTTTTTAAATAGGACTCTTAATCCCTTTTTATTGGTTTGTAAAATTTATTTAATATTTAGAAAGAATCTTACTGACAGTTTTTTTTAAATATAAAAAAACACGGCTACATATTGTAGACCAATTAAATTAAGTGACCACATAAAAGCATATTTTACTTTTGGCACTTATAAATTCACTTAATACCTGCAAGTAAGCAATAAAATTATCTTCAGTGGTATTGATAAATACTGATAAAACTCCTTTTGAAGTTTTAAGATCTAAAATTTCAATTCTTTGATTAAATTCCACATAAAAATGTGTGACAACAATGAAATTGTCAGCCTGTATATCCCCAGGACTGAGTAAAAAGTGCTTATAAGTTATGTTAACCACATGAACTATACAGGGGAACAATAATTGAGAGTACACAAACAGTATACATAAGTAAAATTATGATAATATACAAAATATGCCATTATAACACCTTATATACATGCATATATCCACATTTTATAGGTCTTATGTACTTAATATTAATCTGGAATATGTTAGGGTAATCTTAAGAACCTTAAGTATAAGGCTACATAATTTTTAAGTACACTTAAAGCTGTTATATTCATTGTTTTATGCAAAAAACAAGAAATGCGCTTTATTTCACTTAAAAGTTGACTATATGCGCTATAAAATTGAGAATATCAAAATTGCGCTTTGACAGATCAATTGGGCTCATTTAGAACCATTGATTTGGCTATTTAAATGCATAAAAATAACACTTTTCAAATTTGGTGTTTTTTATGCCAGAAATGGCTTCTGTGTACTGGCCACATACTGCCTGCTTTTTTCCCATGTTAATAGCTTCATTTTTAGAAAAGTTAGCTTTTTCACACTATAATTACCCCACATTCTACGCCCACTGTGGGGAAACACACTAAAATAGGTGAGAGGTGCTTATTTAGTGTCCTAGCTTAATTAATAATGCATTGACCTTGTTTATATGCACTAATTTCATTAATAACCTTACTCTTGGCATCTTATTTCATCACCACACTTTAATTTGCCTAATTTTAGTCAAGGATTTACCTGTGCAAGCGCCTGCCAAGGACTGCATGTAGTTACCCCACATCCCACACCCTTTTTTGGGTTTCTAAGTGGTTTCTCAGTCAATATTGGTTATTTTTGGATGGGAATTTCACGTAGTATAATGTCAGGATTAGCCCCTTAATTTCTACAGTGAATCCCCCTTATTATTAAGCTATTATTAACCTTAAAAAGTCCCCTTTAGTCTTTTATATTATTTTTTTATATGCATATACTCTCTTTTTGTCTTTTTCTTTAATTTTGATAGATTTCCCTTATTATTACAGGATTTTGACAGTTGTTACTCCTCTAATTATGTCATGGGTTACTGGGGATGTTGATGGGCATGTCTATTAGTTGTTTTGAGGCGTCATTAACTGTGTATTGGATGGTACATCAAGGGAATCATTGGGGAACTCAGTGTGTATAAAAGGAGGAGTTTTTTGGGTCTTGTTTCTACATTCTTTATCATTACAATTTACTCCATATAACCAAATCAATTACAATACACATCAATTAGTACTTTTATAAGACTTTTGGGTAGTATCTGAGTTATTAAACTCTATTTTTCTACCAACTAAAAAGATTGTAAGCCACATATAAAAATAGTGAGAATTGTATTACTGAAACCTTTATTTTGAATTATATTTTAATATTTGTTGAATTTATACTACAGTATTCGTATAGGACAATTTAAATCTTCTAGACAAAGACTTTTAAAGCTAGTTTACTTCCTTTTAGTTTATCTTAGCCTGACAGAAACTGTGATTAATAAGGCAAAACCTTATAGCTTAAGACCTAGAGCTGAAAGACCTGTTACAGGACATTCAAATGGAGGGCCAGGACTCTCCCACAAACAGCAACACTCCACAAATGTCTCTGGAGGAAAGGGAAAAACAGTTAAAACAAGTATCAATAAAGAAAACAAGAAATACCTTACAAGAACAAATTCACTCCCTATCCACTCTACTGAACACCTTAACAATAAGAGTCAAAAACATAGTAGACCAGGTAAACAATCTGGGTAAAAGAAAAGCTCAGGGTTTTGTAGAAGTCAATCAGGCTCTAGTGGAAATAAAGACTCAACCAACAACAGTTGCACCAAACAATTCCACAGCCACACCTCCAGCCCAAGAGGAGGACCAAAAGATTACTGTAAGAAAATGAAAGTGGGACTGGTATGCCCAAAACTACAACAACCCTCAACAGCAGGGCTCCAGCAGTCACCCTTACAGGGGAATGCCAAGGAGAGGCTGGGGAAATGGAATAAGACCTTAATAAGTCATCCATCTTCACAGGATCAATTATATAATACTAACAATGAATTAAATATAGGTATTGAGATTGATAGAGAGTTACTAGATATAATTGATAAGGATTTAAAAAATTATTCATTTGAAAATAACATGTTAAACTTGTCATTACATGATGAAAATGTACATAGTTTTATTGATCACCAGGATAATACTATTAATATAAAAATGGAACCAAATGAATTAAATCTTGAGCCTGATGATAAGTCTTCTGAATTGGACACAGAAAAAATTGAATATTTTCTAAAAGAAGACCCAATGGAATCAAAAATCATTAGCAAATTATTATTAATAATTGAAAAATTGGAATAATTCTTTAGAGAGTCAAACAACAATACAGAAAGTGTATTATTAAACCTCACACAATCATTAAGGGGTATCAATGTTAAAAAACTGAAAATATTTAAAATTTATTTTGAAGCACAAAAATAAAGTAACAAAATTGAGTTTAATAATACATATAAAGGTGTTTTGGGGGATAGATATGACATATATGAGGAAATAGTAATTACTGATTTGGTAGAAAAAAGAGGTATTTTGAAATGGCATATTTCTAACATTGATACCCCCTATTGAGTACAACAGCCAATAGGTTAAAAATTATTGAAAATTAAAATAATGAATTAATCAATGAAAATAAATGATTAAACTCTGAGATTAAGAATTTAGAAAATAAATTGGAACATTCTCAGAATATTATGGCCACTATAGAGGGACATGTAAAATTGTCTTTTTCAAATGTGAATAATACATTAACACATGTACCAGTAATAAAAGATAGGTTACAACAAGTAGAAATTGAAATAGCTAAAATTATGAAAAATACTGAAAAATTAAAAGACAATACCTCTTATCTGGAAAGAGTACCAGTTTTTATGAAACACTCAGATGATAAACCAATGATTTAACATGAACATAGTGTCATGGGCTCTGAGAATATAAAATCAGTAAAGGATGAAATAAATGATCATCTTTCTAAAGTAAGTGAGTTACTCAATATTCCTCAGGTTAGGGAATCAAAAACTAGCCAAAATAAATGGCCTAAGTTAGATCAGTACCCTTCTTTTGACAGGTATTCAAAGTCTGATTGGAAACAATTCATTCAGAGAATTGATAACTTAAAATTTTCATACAAATTACCTGATGAAGAAATTACATCAAAATTCATATTTTTATTTACAGATGTGGCCTTATTATGGTTTGAATCTGTATTGAGTGAGGGAATTAACTACTCCTGGAATGAATGGAAGGCACTAATTGAAAGGTAATTTGGTGGCCCAAAATTTAGAATTACTAAACAAAGATTGTATGAGAAAGTCAGATATAATCCAAATGCTGGAGATAAACCCATGGTATTTTTAATGAATTTAATAAAAATCATGAAAGCCATGGACCCAAAAATGGATTATGATGAGTGGAAAGAAAAAATAATATATAAATTGCCTATATCAGTCAGAGACATTATTGTAGCTAGAACTGAAACCATCAGAGATACTTCTGGGTTTATTAATGAATGCAATGAAATATTATTGAACCACAAATATGAAACCAGGTATAATAATTATAAACAAAGTGTTGAGGTAGTAAAACCTACTACAAATAAGTTACCAGTGGAGAAGAAAAAACCTTCAGCTCCCCTTGTCTCTAAAAGACAAGAAAATAACACTTGTTACAAATGTAATGAACCTTGGGCTAAAGGTCATACTTGTAAGAAAAGAATAAATATTATTGAAAACTCACAAGATTCTGAACCAAGTAATCATGAAGATGAGAATGAGGAATCCAGTGAGGATTTTTAAAGTAACATTTCTTACAGTGATGATGAAAATGAGATTTATTTATTAGAACAGGATATTATGTTCCTGAATGATGCTATACCTCATACAGATACATCTTAAACTTCCATTGAAAAAGCTGAAATTATTAAAGATTTATCTCATGATACTTACAAAATAACACCTATCAGAGCATCTGTTATTATATGTGGAAAAGAAATGAATTCCATTCTTGACACTGGGGATTCAGGTAGTGTAGTTTCTATTAACACATTAATGAAACATGATAGTTAGTATAAAGAAAAACTAGAACCTGTACAGACAAAGAACTGGAGGGTTTTTGGTTCAGTATTAAATCCAATTAGCTAATACAAAACTGCTGTATTCTTTAGATATAGTAATGGATATGTAAGAGCAGTGTGTGAATTTGTGGTAATGGATAATAATAATTGTAACAATTGGTTTATTATTGGCAATGACTTATTGACCAAATTTGGCATCAAACTAGAACCTGCAAATAGTTTCTTCACTATAGGTGTAAATGGGAAAAGAAAATTCAAGATTTTCTCTTAAAATTCAATTTATTACATTGCTCCTAAAGAAGAACAACTGAAAGGTGGAAGAATCACCTCTGAAGTGGAAGACATGTAAAATGAAATCCAAAAATCCTCTTTCAGTCCTCAACTCTCAAAAATTGAATAAATTTTTTTTTTGAGATTGATAAAATCTTATCCTATGGCATTTTCTCATGGTTCAAATGAACTAGGATTGGTCAAAGACCATGAGATGAAAATCTCTTTAAGTTGTGATTTGGATAATATTCCTGGAAGCTTGAAAAAGAAACCTAACCCAGCTTCTCCTGCAAAAAGGAAAGACATTGAATACAACATTAAAATATTGTTTGAAATGGGTATTGTTGAAAATATGGACACAACAACTAAGTACTGTGTTATTTCACCAGTTTTAATCTCTTATGAAAAAGATAAGGCAAGATTATGCAGTGATTATAGAGCTCTGAATACATTCATTGTAGATGATATTTACCCTCTACCAAGGATAGCTTCTATCCATGCTACCTTACAAGGAGAAAAATATATTTCCTGTCTGGATGGAAACAAAGGTTACCACCAGATTCCTGTGGAAAAGAATTCTCAGAATTACTTACTCATAACCACACACATGGGAATATATAAAAATGTGAGAATGCCTAATGGCCCAAAGAATGCACCTTCAGTCTTCCAAAAATTGATGGATAGTATTTTTCATCAGGAAATGGTTGAAGGATGGCTTTTGGTTTATATTGATGACATCATTGTGTTTTCAAAAACATATGATGAACATTTAGATCACCTGAAAAGAGTATTTCAAAAGATGGATGAAATTAATATGACAATTGCATTAATGAAATGTAAGTTTAAATTTCAATCCTTGAAAGTACTTGGACATGTTGTATCTGGATTACAAATTTGTGTTGACCAGAACAAAGTGGAAGCAATTAAAAATATTGGTATACCTAAGAATGTGCAAGATGTTCAAAGTTTTTTAGGTATGTGTGGATATTATAGACAGTATATAAAAAACTACCAAACCATTGCAGCCCCTTTAACAACATTAATCAGGAAAAATGGGGCTTTCATTTGGAATAATGAAAGACAACACACCTTTGATAAATTGAAGGAATGTTTAATGTCAGCTCCAATATTGGGACTTCCAGATTTTAACCTACCTTTTATCTTGTACACTGATGCAAGCTTCACAGGGTAAGGTGCTGCTTTACAGAAGAAACAGATAATAAATAAAAAATTATCTGAAGTAGTTATCTGTTATATATCCAGAACCTTAAGAAAGACAAAATTAAGGTATGGTGCCACCCAACTGGAATCTTTAGCAGTTGTGTGAGCCTTGGAGAAACTTCATTACTATCTGGAGGACCAGAAGTTTTAATTAATAAAAGATTGCAGTGTAGTAAAATCATTACTAAACATGAAAACACCTAATAGACACATGTTTAGATGGCAACTAGCTTTACAAGAGTACAGAGGAAGAATGAAAATCACTCACAGAGCAGGAACATTTCATTCTAATGTGGATTTATTATCCAGAAGCCCTTTGCCAAATGATACTGACAACCCAGCTTATGTACCTGAAAATGAGGTTATACATATATTTGGGATTTATATAGTGGATTTAGAGGAAGAGTTTATGCAAACTATATTAGAATATTATTCATCTGATAAAGATTTGTCTAAATTATCTACCATTTTAAATGATCCAACTATTGCCTCTATGAGTAAATTAATTAAAACCTTGCCTCCAAAGTATAAATATATGTTGGAAAAAGGTAAACTGTCAATTGAAGATAATTATATATATTACAGAAAAAATCTAAGTAATGTAATAGTTATACCACCTTCTATGAAAGAGTTAATGTTGAGTACTTCTCATGATGACATCTTAGCTTGTCATTTTGATTTTAACAAAACATTAACTAGAGTTAAAAATACAGCCTGGTGGATAAACATGAAAGAAGATGTACAAAAACATGTGACTCTTGTCAGAAATCTAAAAGATTGACTGGAAAGAGAGCTGGGTTATTACAACAAAGAGAGCAGCCAAAAGCTTCATGGGAAATTATTAACATGGATTTTGTCACTGGCTTGCCATTAGCAGGAAAAGAAAGTTTCAATTCTTGCTGGGTAATTGTAGATAGATTAACAAAAATGTGTAAATTTATCCCTACCCATAAAGAGGTATCTGTAAAAGACTTGGAATTACTTTGGTGGACTCAAATGATGAATATTGCTGGGTTTCCTAAAGCCATAATTTCTGAAAAAGATCTTAAATTTACTTCAGGGTTCTGTACATCTTTTATGGAAGTATCAGGTTGTCAATTGAAATTTTCTACAGCACACCACCCACAAACTGATAAGCTAGCTGAAAGAATGATACAGACTCTTGAAGACATGATCAGAAGATATTGTGCCTTTGGATTAGAATAAAAAGACAATGAGAAATTCACACATGACTGGGTAACATAAATTCCTGTCCTTGAATTTTCTTATAATAGCACAACTCATTCTGTAACAGAGAAAAAACCATTTGAACTCTGGCTGGGATAAGTACCAAATACCCCAGTAAATCATTTAAATAAATTACCAAGGTTAGATATACACCCTAATACTAAATCCTTTATTCATATGCAACAAATGTGTAGAAAGCATGCAGAGGAATGCATCCAATAAGCATTTGAATATGAAAAGAAAAGGTGGGATAAATCTCATAAAGAATTTGAATTCAAAAAAGGAGATGAAGTCCTAATATCAACACTACATTTTAACATACAAGGTAATGTTAAATTAAGAGACCCCTTTGTAAGACCTTTTTTAGTAAGCAAAATGGTTGTTAATAATTCTGTGGAAGTCATATAATATGCCCCATATGATAGGAAACATCCAGTTTTCCCTATCTCATTATTAAATCCTTACCATGAAAATTATCCTGACTTACTTCCAAAAAGAAGAGGAAGGCCTAAAAAGTAACCTGAAAGAATTGTGTAAAAAGAAGAGATTGAAAAAATACTCAAGAAAAGAATCCTTACTAAAGAGAAAGGAACTGAGTATTTATTAAGATTTAAGCGGAAATCAAATGAATTTGATAAATGGATACATGAAAAAGAAATTTCAAATCTATCCTCCCTTCTTAAAAAATTTAAAACAGAAATAAATTTCTGTTCAACCAGCTGAGGGTTTAAAAACCAGTACTCATTATATTTTATTATGTTTTATTTCTTTAAAGAATTAATCTTTAATGCTACAGAATTTTCTGAATACCTGCAAAATAACATAAAATACAAAAAAGTGTATAACTTATCATTTTTTTAATTGTTTTTTTTGGGTGGGCGAGTGTCAGCCTTGATATCCGTTTGACTGAGTAAAAATTACTTAAAAGTTATGTTAAACATATGGACTACACATGGGAGCAATAAATTAGAGTACACAAATAGTATACATGAGTAAATTTATGATAATATACAAAATATGCCATTATAACAACTTATATACATGCATATATCCACCTTTTATATGTCTTATGTATTTAATATTAAGTTGGAATATGTTAGGGTAGTCTTAAGAACCTTAAATATAAGGCTACATAATTTTTAAGTAGACTTAAAGCTGTTGTTTTCATTGTTTTATGTAAAAAACAAGAAATGCACTTTAAATCACTTAAAAGTTGATTATATGCGCTATAAATTTATTAATATTAAATATGCACTTTGAAGGATCAATTTTTCTTAATTAGGAATATTGATTTGGCTACTCAAATGCATAAAAATAACACTTTTTAAATTTGGTGTTTTTTATGCCAGAAATGGCTTCTGTGTACTGGCCACATACTGCCTGCATTTTCCCAATGTAAATAGCTTCATTTTTAGCAAGGCTAGATTTTTCACACTATAATTACCCCACATTGTATGCCAAATGTTTTGAAACAGACTAAAATAGGTGACAGGCGCTTATTTAGTGTCCTAGCTTAATTACAAATGCATTGACCCTCTTTATATGCACTAATTTCATTACTAACATCAATCTTGGCACTTTCACCATGCAATATGGGGGGCGGACTTGTTAGCAAGTCCGCAACCTTGGACTCAAATTCACCACAGATTGAACACACATTGAGCTATTGACAAAGGAACTATACAATCAGGGATGAACACCACTCAGCAGAACAGTTTTAGGTGGGTCTTCAAATAGAGTTCAACATGAGTTCAGTATGAGTTCAGTCTGAGTTCGATCTGAGTTTTGTCTGAGTTCAGGTTGGGGACTTGCTAGCAAGTCCACCCCCTATATTGCGTAGTGTTTAATTCACTACCACGCTTAAATTTACTTAAATTAGTCAAGGATTTACCTGTGCAAGCACCTGCCAAGTACTGCATGTAGTTACCCCACATCTCACACCCCTTTTTGGGTTTCTAAGTGGTTTCTCAGTCAATATTGGTTATTTTTGAATGGGGATTTCACATAGTATAATGTCAGTATTAGCCCCAACATTTCTACTGTTAATCCTCCTTATTATTGAGTAATTATTAGTCTTAATTTTCCCTTTTAAATCTTTTATTTTAATGTATAACATGCATACACTCTCTTTTTTTCTTATTCTTTAATTTTGATGGATTATCCCTATTACTACAGGATTTTGGCAGGTGATATCACTCTCATTATGTTACTGGGCACTCATTATGTTTCTAGAAATATTTATTAGGTGAAATGAGGCGCCATTAACTATGTATAGAGCTGGTAAATCAAGGGGTTCATTGGGGAAGTTATTGTGTATAAAAGGAAGGGGTTTTTGATCTTGTTTTCTACATTCTTTATCATTACAATTCAATCATATAACCAAATCAATTAAAATGCGTATCAATAGCACTTATAAAGTCTTTGAATAGTATCTGAACTACTAAATCTATTTTTCTACCAACTATAAGATTGTAAGCCACATATATAAGTAGTGAGATTTATATTACTTAGACCCTTATATTAGGGGGTATGAAAGTTAAAAATCTGCCATTTTTAAATACCTAATTTTTCCCCCAAATCAACTTTGATTATTTTTTAAAATATGCCATATTGTGCCCCAAAAACACCTTTTTACTGAGAATTAATGTCAGTTTTGTGGCTTTCCTTTTGTTTTGGGAAATACCATTTAAATAATTACAAATTTTTAACTTTGATACCCCCTATTGAGTTATATTTTAATACTTATTGGATTTGTACTAAAGTATTCATATAGGACCATTTAAATCTTCTAGACACTAACCATTCAAGCTAGCTCACATCTCTATACTTGAACTCAGCCTGACAGATTCAAAAATATGTAGAAGGAACTTATCCTGCTTTGAGATATTTTTAAGTGGAATATTAATATAGATTTAAAGGTGATCCCAGTATTCTAAGAAATATCTCAAAGGGTTTTAAACTTAATAATTAAGGAAAATTATTGAAGGGATTTAAAATTAATTTTAAAGTTGATTATTGAGAAAAGGAAGGAAAAATAATAGCCCAATATATATTACTATAAATTCAACTACTATCACAATGATATTATCATTTAACTCTGAGGAATGTTGAATAAAAAATAACATCATTTATATAGACAACTCCACCTTGTATTTACCCCTTTAGTTAAAGTCACCACCATATCACAGACCCTCTAACATTCACACCTGTTACTACTCAAAGAAACTTTAACAACCCTCAGGCACATAGTAGCCCACATTTAAAATATTGAATTGACCATAGCACTAAAAGTGTCTCAATATGCTTAAATTGAAATGCATGAGCATGTAATTGAATTAATCAACTAATTGATATTTAGGAATTTAGATAGAGCACAGTTGAATAAGTGAGTCTGGATTGAGAATAAAAAGGAAAAAGCAGTTGCTAGGAAAGTTTTTCTTGTGTGCTTTGTGTATGTGTTTAGTTGAGATAATTATTCCCTGGATTATGTATGTAATGAGCTGATTTTGATTCAAGTATAATGTGTTTTGTGATACCAATCTTATGAGGACATTAAAAAATTACTTGAACTTTTTAATTGATTATTTTTTTTTGGGTAATGGTTTGGGCATGCGATTAGTAGTCACTTTTGATATTATTAAAAAATAGTTATATCTTCAGATTCTGTTAACACCCTTTGTGCTCACTGGACTCTAAACTATCACACTTTTGGAATTTCAGATGGTGAAATAATACTGTCACCTGTACAATTTTCATTTCTAAATAGAGCTAGCTCAATAAAAATCTATATCTGACATTAGTAGTCAATTTTGATATTATTTAAAAATAGTTATATCTTCAGATTCTGTTAACACCCTTTGTGCTAACTGGACTCTAAACTATCACAATTTTGGAATTTCAGATGGTGAAATAATACTGAAACCTGTGCAATTTTCATTTCTAAATAGAGCTAAATCAATATAAATCTATATCAATTTTGAAATTTTGGAAATACAATCCCCTGAATTTTATTGAAGGAGTGGTTATCACCAAAAATTTTCCAATTCATCAATTTTTCATCTCAGGTTTTAAAATTTTCAAACACCCTCCCTTGAATTTTATTGATTCAAGGGGTACAAGTCATCAAAATTTGATATATTTACATAAATTAATAAATAAGTAAAAAAGATATGTCAAATTTACTAGTTTTAAAGTAATGAAAATTCTTCATTCCAAAATTCAGAGCAAGTTTATAAACAAAGTTTCTGACTTTCCACAGGTATAGGCTATAGAAACTCCATGAAACAAATTAATGTTTTCATGATTACCTGTTATACTACATAAGGTCATTTGCCCATTACTTTACTTTAGTAAATTGAAATATCAGATTTATTTATTAGAAATTAATTAAAAAATGGTAAATATTTTATAATTCTAAAAATCCTCATACTTATTTGATCTACCTAAATTTTTATTAAATTTATTACCTTCTCCTTATTTTTTTACCTTGTTTATTTTTTGGATTAAACTTTGAATTATTTGAAGTGAGAAGCCAAAATGTGTGAATACTTGACAAAATTCCAAGCCTGGAGGTACTTTTTTTGTTTAGTGATTATTGCCAGAAGAGTTCTAAACCGATTCAATGATCCCATTTTATTAACCAAAATCAATTATACACCTATGATCCAGGAAATATAAACCATTTCCTTTTATTTTAGCAGGTGAAACAATATGTTTTCCAGTAAAGGGATAAATATATGAGAATATCCCCATAATTAAATACTTGGCATCATTTGAAACAGTATGAATCTTATTATGAAAAAAAGAATGAGTAATTATAAAGTTTGAGAAGAATAGATATTGACTTCTAATCTCTACCCATTCCAAGTCACACTAAATTGGTATTTCAAGTCTGGTAGAAAATTCATGATTTTTTTCAAAAGCTTTGTTGCTGAGTTTTTTAAGCCAAAGAGCTAGAAAAGAATTAAAAGAAGTTTAGGAGTCTCATTTTTGAAAATCATTATCTTTTTTGGCTTTAGATAGTTTTTTGAACAAAGAATAGATCCCTATTGAATTAAAATGTGTGAAATGATATCAAGAATGAAAAAAAAAAATTTGACTTACCAAGAGAAAAGCCTTTAACAAATCCTGGTCTACATCCAAATCCAATCATGGTACTGCACAAGAAATTCATATTCCTTATTGATAACTAAACCAAAGCCATTTGATATAGTTTTGTGATGAGATTGGATATTTAATTAAAAGATTCATCTTTGAAACCATCAATAAAATTATTTTTGTAAATAGATTGAGGTTATAAGAATTACTAATAACTGCTTTAACTTTGTCTCTTCCTGATTCAATTAGATATTTTATACATTCTGGTAAGATCTTTGAATAATAATATCTTTTGTCCACTCTATTGTTATAGTACTTGATGTTTGATATATGGTTAAATATACTATCCAAGTGAATTTTCTTTTTTAAATATTTTTTTTTTCATTCCAATTATCATTACTTTTTTGATTTTTTTAGAGATGATTGAAAAGAAGTTAAGATTGAAGAAGATGAGAGAGAAGCAAGGGTGGAATCTGAAGAAATAGACATGCTTTTTCTACAAAAAAACTGGCTTTTTTTCAAAACCCAAAAAATTATAAATTATAAAAATTCACATAACTTAAAATATATGACATTAAAAATTTTCTGCAGAAAACAAATAAGAATAATTATTACTTCAATTGAAAATGAGATTTTTTTTCAAAAATTCTGGAAAAAAATAATAAAATTAATAAATGTTCTAATAGATATCTGTCAAGTTTTTTTAGGAAGTTGGAAGTGGGTGTAGCAGGGTAGGTAATAGATAAGTGGGGGAGGCTGCATAGGTGTGATTACTTCATATCTGTTCTTTTTTTAGATAGTTAGTGGGGGTTGCAGGTTTTTAAATAGCCAGCTATCCAGTGAACCTTTAAGGCTGTTTTTTATATGGAAGGGTGGTTGGAGGTGGTGGGTGGTAGTATGTGGTTATCCAGACAGACAGGAACATGGATTGCTGGTCCTTTATATTTTAGTGAGGCTGGTTGGTGGTACAGGTAGGTAGACTACCCAGCTAGCTTTACTGGCTGGGTGGTTTTTACAGGTGAGGTGCAGGGGGTGGTTGTTAAATAAGAGTTGAGGGGGGTTGTAGTTTTTTTAGTTAATGATTGATCATTAACAATCAGTTTTTAAATATTAGTTTAGTTAAAAAACAAGGATATGGGAGATGGGCCAGGATTAAGGGAGGTAGAAGGGAGTGTATGGGTCAAATAAAGAGGCAGTTTTGACAATTCAAAGGAGGGTTATAGGGGTGGTTTTGAGGGGGTTTAGGGGGTTTTGAAGAGATAACACCAATGAGGGGGGAATGAGGAATCAAAGGAGAGGGAAAGGGGAAAAATAGCCAGTAAAGGCAGATAGTTACACTCCAAGGAGGGGGGAAACTTGGGAAATTTCACAGGCCAAGTAGGGATAAAAAATAGGATGATGGAGAGAAAAAAAGATAGAAAAGAGGTAGAGAAAAAAAAGGTTACTCTTCAACCTAAAAATTCAAAAACAAATCTACTTACAGAAAATAAATATATAAAAAAACAGAAAAAAAATTATAGTTTTCAAACATAAAAGTAAAAATGAAAAAATAACTTATCTGGAGAGATAAGTTGAAAAAAACAATTGACTTCAAATTATTTGAAAGATGCATGAGGAGAGGAGGAAATGGATATGAGTGATGAAAGAAAAAAAGAATGACTGAAAAATTATGTTATTTCAGAAAATATTCAATTTCATGTTGAGTTGATGAAGGAAAACAAAGAGACTTTGGAAAAAGAGACTTTAAAAGCAAATTCAAAATCAAACTCAATATGAAAAAAATAAATATCCATTACAAGTGAATAAAACACACATATTGATCATTTGAAGAGTATAGAAAAAATTAAAAGGTTTGTATTGAGAAATTTTGGAGTGTTGTTGGAATAATGATGGAGTGTATCCCAGTGGAAAGTAAATTTTATGAATCAAAAGGAGGTAGTAATAGTAGATAGAATTTATAGTAATTTAACAATAAATGAAAGCTAAATCTCACAATTTATTAGTGTGATTGGAAGAATTTTTACCCTTATGATAATGGTTTTAGAAATAAAAGTGTTGGATTTTGTGGGAGGTGTTTCAACTTCTTCATCTTCTTACAACTCTAACCATTGATCTTTGAGGTCAGCAAGTAGGTTATGTAATATAATTCAACACATGATCCAGATGACAACTTCATCCATTTTAGATTTATTTCTAAGGGGACTTCTTAATTTATCTAAAACTAGAAAAATGACCTTTCAAGATTCAAATAAAATTTTCTATACACACTCTTGACTTTGACAAATGATTTTCAAATTTGGCATGTTGACTGTCTTCTGAAGCTACTCCCCAAAAAGCAGGATGTACATACTTTCCATTCACATAAGCAGAATATTCCAGAGGATACTTATCTTCATCAAATGATTTTTCAGGTTTTTTTGAAATCTGCATTCTTTAGAAGATTTAGGAATCATGACAGGATTCAGGATAGCCAGTGAAGAAAGATATAAGTTTTTGGTTGACTTCACATATAAGTATAACATTTATTGAATATCTATAGAGAAGAGATATTTTTTTGTGTTAGTATGAAAAAGAATGAAAGGAATCAGAAATTAAGCTACCTCTATTTTTTTCAAATTAATTGTTTCCACCTTGAGCAGGTTTCTGAATCAAAGGAATAGTAGTACCATCAACAAAACCAATACATTCTGGGAAACCCTCTGCTTGCATAACCTGAGATGATTTAAGATTCTCTTCTTTTGTTGGCCAGGTGAGAAGTTGAGATTTCAAGAAGTTGATAGCAGTGATGCATTGTTTTGTATAGGTGTTAACAGAAACATACCCTAAATAAATGAAATTTTCCAAATGTTTCAAGGCAGCTCCATTACTATTGGAACCCAAACAACATATTTTGACAGCCAATTGAATTGAAAGATCATGTTATTGTTTTTGAGAATTATTGTGAAATACAGGATGTTCCTGAATAAGCTCACAAAATTTAAGGAAACATTCCTGAGAAGTCCTGAACAACTGTCTGAAACTGGACACAGATATGTTAAGAAGTGTTTGGATGGTGTACTTGGGGGTATGAAGTACTTGAGGTTTTCTTGGAAGAAGGTAACATTTCCTGGCCATATTTGATTAAAAAAAGAGAATATTCTTCAAGATTACAGTCAGAATCACAATCAGAGTCCAAGAGCGGATCAAGAGGCAAGGGTTATGAAAGTTATTTCTTGATGTAATTTGTCGAGATTTGAAAGCAAGGAAGGCATGACTCTTATATGGTATAAAGATGTAAATGATGTACAAAGTTTTGAATTATGAAGTGTTATTCTGCAGAGTGCTGAATATGAATGGGATAATGCTGACAAATCAGTGAAATGCAACTTTATAGTGACATCAGCACTTTTGATTGAGAAAGTTCAGATTTGAGTGAAATAAGTGACTTATTTCACTTTTGAAATCCACCTGTGTTGGGGCTAGTATGTTTCAGAAATCCACACTTAGATAAGTGCGGATTTGGTCAAATTTAAGTGCAGATTTGCCAGAGCTGACACCCCCTAATAAACAATTATTAGATTCAAAATTTAATGACACAAGTTTTACTTGATAGATCTTGTTTTCTCCTTTTTTTTAATTATATATATATATATATATATATTGATAAAGGTGCAATAAATTAATTTCTTTGAAAAAAGTGATGTTCTTCTTTATTATGATTTTGGATTTTTGAAGGAAAAAAAATTAATAAAAAAATAAATCAAAAATTGCGGACCACCATAGGTAGCGTTTAGAAAGACGTGAGACCGACGCGATTTAATAGAGAATGGAAGATTTGAAGATCCTGACCGAAGGAATATGAGGAAATGTGCGAATTTGTGGAAAAAATAATGAGATTTGATTAGAGTTCACCCCCGTAAAGCATTCTTTCGCTGAATTCATTGCGATAAAAATGTTTATTATACTTACCTGCCTTAAGCATACAGATTTCTCATGATAGGTTAGCTATCTATTTTCTTTTTTTGTTTTGAATTCTCTCATTTTTTTTCTTTCCGTTTAGTAAAAAGAGGTCATAGATGTTTCTTTATTGGACACGCATTTGCTTTAAAGTTTTTGATTGCGTTTGCTTGATTGAAGGATTGTTCTTGTCACATTCAAGATCTCTTACTTAATTCTAATAATACTAGAAATACAACGTTTATCAGAGCTCAGCATATATACACCATATCTCAAAATTTCCAGTAAAAAATAGAAAAAAATTGGAATATGTTCGTGGCTACAAAGTTAAAGAAAAGTTTTATACAAAAAAAAAGTGAAACTCAAAGTTGAGACCATTTGAAAGAAAGAAATTCGGAATAAATTCGTACTAAAACGATAAAAAGTTAAATTAAACTACTTCAAAAATTAAGACAGAAGAGTTTTTCGTATTCTTGTCGAAATGTCTTCTACTCACTTTTTTTTTTTTTTTTTTTTTTTTTTTTCAGAGTTCCCTTATAAACGCGAGTGCCATTCGTGCCAAGTAAACCATCACTGATTTAGGACTTACTGGCTCCCGCAGCGGCTTTACTCTTACCTCCTCCCCCAGAAGTTCCAATTTTTTCTTGTCCCCCGCCAAAACCAGGCGTTCCTTCAACAGGACCTTCAAATATTTGACGAGCCATTCTATTTTTTATGAGAAAAAAGAGAATTTATAATTATTTTTTATCGATGACTATAATAATGAAAATAAACCGACAAGAAAGATCCGATTGATTTGGAATTTTCACCATCCGATAACATCTCTGGTGCTGGGGCCATCCAAACTTGAGGAGCCAAAATCAAGAACATGAAGAAAAGTGTAAAACTAAAAGTAGATGAAAGCATGGTAATTAATTTGTATTTCTCTTTTTAAGAAGAGGTTTGATGTATAATCAAGATAGGAGAAGCTTCAAGCTAAAGAGTTCGAAATTCTTAATAGAAAGAAACAATACTGATAGATTGAAATTTGATGCGGTTATACGATAGTAATTTGTGGAGCATTTCCCGAGCTTTTATAGTCTTTCAAAAACCATCAAAAAATCTGTAAGAGGCGGGTACACTTTGAAAAAAGAACCCTGCGCAGTGCTCTGAACTCATTCAAATGACTTCAGATTATCCTAGAAGACCATAAGACCCTCGAAGCAGTTGAATTATTATTTGTGACTACAGATATCCTAATAATGCTTTCTACACAAGTTTGTAAGTTTTCTTCAACTTTGCACAGCTGTTTAGATTCAAAAAGGTTAACTTTACAATTGAATTGCTGTGCAAAGTTGATGAAAATGTATCACTTGGAAATGAATTTTCTTAGTATAGCCAAAAAAAAGACAAATGACTATCATACTTCTCTTAAAAGGTATATTTAGCCGTCGTTAAACTTCTTCTTGACACGGCTCTCAATGAGCGATCAATTACAAATAATCTTCGGCATCGAGATTGGCCCTTGTTTTTTTTCCCCTCAAATCTTCCCCGAAAATAATAATTAAGATAGATAAATATAAAACGAAAAAAAGCTCTTGAAACATTATCGGGAGGAGGGGGGGGGGGGGTGTTAAAAAAACAGGGGTCAAATCAGGGAATAGATCCTTCACCGTTTTTACGCTGTTTAAATAGTTATCAGAACAGATTTATAGAAGTTCCAATTATCGTAGAAAAAAAAAAGAATCTCGAATTAGTTATTATACTATTTGCGAAGACGTAAGACAAATGACTGTCATATCTACGTTGAATCTCCTGAGGAAAGATGTAAAAGCGTCACATTTCTTCTTTCCCTTCTTTGTAACCGCATCGAAAACGCTGGGTTGCAAGGGAAGGCGACTGTGAGGAGCTACAACATGAAATATTAAATGGAGCCTGTAAAAGCCTTAAAAATATAATTTACATAATTTAATTTTAAATATTTCACTGTGTTATATTTCTGTAAATCTGTTTGTTATCCGTATTTCACCTATGTTTAAATCAATGTTTTGTTTGAAATTCATTAAAGTATGCATTAGGTCCTTGTGTGGAAAAATATGAGTTTCTATAATCTGTTAAAAAACAATTATTAGATTCAAAATTTGATAACCCAAGCTTGACACAATAAATCTTGTTTTTTTCCTTTTTTATTCTTTTTCTTTAATAATTTTTTTTACTAATATATATAAATATATTATTTTATTTTTACTTTTTGGTAATGATGGAATAAAAAAAATTCATTTAAAAAACCAGCGTTCTTCTTATGATTTTCAATTTTTGAAAAAGAAAAAAGAAAAAGAAAAAATCTAAAATTGTCAACCGCCATAGGTAACGATTAGAAAGACGTGACACCGACACGATTTGATAGAGAATAGATGGTATTAAGATTCTAACCAAAGGAATTTAGAGAAAATGTGCAAGTACGTGGAAAAAATAATAAGATTTGATTTGAGTTCATCTTCCCCTTAAAGCATTCTTTCGCTGAATTCATGGCGATAAAAATGTATTTTATAATTACTTGTCTTAAGCATACATATCTCTCATGATATGTTAGCTATCTATTATTATTATTTTCTTTTGATTTCCTCTATTTATATATATATATATATATATATATATTTCCACTTAGAGAGAAGGGGTTAAAGACTCCATATTCAAGGTAAACTTAGTTTTGAAAAAATGACACACTTCTTGAAATCAGTTTCTCTAGATGATTTCGAAGTGTCAAAAAAAAAAAAAAAAAAAAAAAAAATCTCACCAAATATTGCAACTTTCATCTATCCCAGGCGATACCAGAACCATTTCGAAAAATTAACTCTCACTCATATATTTTCAAATAATGTGTTGTCCTTGATGTTATACTCTCTTCAGAGACCTTAATGATCCAGAAGAATACCACACTTAACGGGAAATCTCTTAATCAGGAAACTGCAACACCTCTTTACACAAATCAACCAGACCGTTCTTCTGACGATCAAACAGTCACCAACCTTGACCGTTTCAATCATATTATCAACCAGCCCCCAAGTTTTGTTTTCACTTCTTTTTTCTTTTTATTTCTTCCTTCCTTAGAATCAATTCATCCTCCCTCCTCCATTAAATCCAAGGAATACCCCAATACATATTCTAATGATATTGTTTCTACTCCTTACATAGCTATAATTAAAATTTTCTATCATATGAATTTCGAATTCAACATAGCTTAGCAGAAGCAAAATCAACTTTCATCACAACACTCCCTCATAATATTAACAGGTTCACTATTACATTGCAATTTATGAGATTTTTCAAGAAGGATATAAGAATTACAATCATTAAATCAGTCCACGAATGAATAGATGGAATCACTTTTTCCTTATTCTACATTGCCCGGTTTAAATTTTGATATGCTGGTGAAGAGTAGTCATATGGGGACTGAAAAAGTCTTTTTTGTTCTTTTGCTAGCCACCTTGTTTATCAAAGCAGTTAGAATGAAATTTAAAACAAAAAAAGACATTACAGTCAACTGCGACCGAAAACATTATACAAACGCAGAACTCGCATGATATAGAAAAAGGGTTTGGTTTATTCAAAAAAACTTGAGCTTACTCCAGAACTTTGGTCAGATAGTCTTTGACTACCAAAACAGCTTCTGCATCCATGTTTGTATGTGTGATCATTTCCGGTAGATTTACTGCAAAGTGTTTTTTTTAAAGTTAAATCAACCCAACTGTGGAATTAGTGACTAAAATTTCTTGTTAAGATCTAATTTAAGGGAGATGAAAGAATCACGCGATAAAAACAAGAAAATCTTACCAAATAACCTTAATAGATGTTCTGCGCCATAAATTTCACTCATTGGTTTACCTTCAAAGTCTGGATTTTTACAAACTTCAAGATATTGTTGTCTTTCGATTCTGTATAACAGCGAATGCCCAAGTGACTTATCAAAGTAAAGTTTAAGGCCAGCCAAAACTTCCAAATTTAAGTTTTTGGACCGTGCGTTCGATGACTTCAAGTTATTTGAATATGCTTCGTATTCTTTGATTATTTCAACAACGTTTGGGGAGCGGGGCAAGCTCACTAGCTGTTTATAGATTAGATGGTAAAAAAACGAAATAAAAAATCTGCATAATGCGAGACAGAAGACAAGCAAATGTGGAGGAGCCGTTACCTGATTTTTTCGTGTGACTGCTTCCCAGTCATCAACAAGTTGCACTTTGAGCACTTCAGGTATTGTAATTTTCATGTAAGGCCTTTTGGAAGTCTCCTCCTCCTTTGAAAGGGCCAGTTGATATGCCACATTATATTATAATTATAATTTTTTTTGCGGGAGAAACAGTCAAAACGATTTATGATTATTATTAGTTTTGTATATTTAGTGGAGAATTATGATTTAAAAAAAACTGACCAACTCTGTTTGGGCGACTTCACGACTTCTTTTAGTACCACGCCCTTCAGGTTTTTTCCCCTTGTCTGACCCAATTCCAGAAACGCCATTAGCACGACCTTGACTTGAGATCGATTTCTCGTGTTGGTCTTTCATACGCGTTGCTTCAAACAACTCCTTCTGCGTATGGAGATTTTCATCATTATACTTCAACAAACGATGTTCAGGAACCCATTCATCCCAAGAATGTTTCCATCCACGATAATGAACAAAATAATGAGGCCCAGAACGACCTTGCGCGTTGGTATCGGTAGGCTTCCAATCTTCAGATTTGATGATCTAATAATCATACAAAAAATAAAAATAAAAGGTGGCTTGCTTAAGTATAAAAATTCCAGCAGAGCCAGAAACAAAAATAAAAATAGATAAATGCAATTTAAATAGAAATAACGTACATTTGCCTCATACATTAATGGCCCATGGTAACAAAGAACTCTTTCGCGATCGGCAAAGGCTAATTTGGCCATGGTCTTGTCAGTGCTGGAAAGCGCAGAACGGTCGATTGAATTATGGGTGTATTATTATGCATTAGTGCTCCAGGCCCATTCATTTTGCACTGCTCGCCTCTAGTGACTTGTACGAGGACTGAAATCAACTAAAGATCAGCTCCGAGTTCTGCAGAGGTTCTTTTCGTTTTTGCCATTAAGCTTTAGGAATTCAAAATTCAAACTTACCTTTAACTATTGGATAAATGGTTTTATTAATTAATTTAACTTCGATCAAAGAGCTTATTGGGACTCAGACGTCACAACATCTATAAACACTCACCCTACAGTAACTTTTACACTAGATATAAACTGTGGCCATCTGTTTATTGTTGATGTTACAAATTAAGAACCTTTCCAGACTGATATCCAAGTCCTATAATTATATACAACTCATTCGATTTGATTATTATAAATCAAAGATTCCCTACCCTTGAAAATAAATAATACAATGATAATTCAGGTCCATGAATCTTCCCCTGAAGTCGCTTCTGACGTATAAATTCATAGATAAAGGTAAAAATATGACGTTATTCTCTTTTTTAAATATATCCAAGCTTCTCAAGTCTTATTTTCCGCTCCCAATTACTTGTAACCCAAGTCCCAGGAACTTTAGAATATACATATATTTACATATAATACATGTTATCAAATATAGCAAGTACCCCAATGTAAAATTGCCTTCTTTTTATTACGCCAAACAATTTGATAACTATGGATAAAGTTTGGAATTAAATTTTTATGGAAAAAAAATCAATGAATTTATATAAATTAGTGGCCTGATTTTCATATTTAATACCCCCCCCCGATTTTGGTAAGGTCCTTTTGAGACTTGAAAAAATAGTAAATTTCCAAGACCAATATAACTTAAATTCTGATAAAAAAAAAAGAAAGAAAAAAAAAAAAAGAAATATCATCAGATTCAACCAGTAATCTGGAAAAAACTCTAGTACCTGCTAGAAGCTGCCTCCTACCAGTTGAACTGACATACTTTGTCCAGGACTTAAATAATTATTCATCAATATTTGCCTTTTGATAATTTACCAAAAGAAATTTCTAAAAAAAAATCAATCTATCAATCACCACAGGAAATGTGCGGGTTGGGAGGGGGGGGGGTCGACCTACTAGCAACTCCCCTCACTTATCACTCATTTTAGCACTGATTGATTAACTCAAAAAACGCAGTTAGATTTTAGTAGTGCACAAAGGCACACAAAGATATAAATAAGTTTTGAAAGATCTTCCAAGAAAATTCCAATAGTTTTGAAACTGGCCTAAAATGGGGTTGAACAAGAAGACTTGCTAAGGTTTATTTCTACTAATTGAGGTTTTAAAATTTTTAGCATTATATCAGCTCTTTGATCTTTTGTACTTACCCATTTAATTTTAATTTTGTTTTCATATATCAGTGAGTTGATGTAATAGAAGTCCCACTCCATATGTCTTATTCTCTTATTTTCTGGTTGATCTGTGGCTATTTAATTTGTTGATTGATTTTCACAGTAACCTTTTATGCTTAAATTTTCTCTAGTAATGTCCTTCATTATGTTTGAATCCACATGTATGCTTTTTCTGTTAAACTGAGTGCAGCATATTCTTTCTTACATGTTGATGTTGACACAGTTTTTTGTCTTTTCGATGACCACAGTATTGGTACATTGTTAAAATAGGTTACTAATCTAGTAGTATATCTTGCAAATTCACTTCCCTATCCGACATTTGTGTAAGTTTTCAGTCCTACATGTATCTGTGGTCTGATGTGAAAATAAAAGTCTTTAGTATGGATTATGTACATTGTGCGGAGGGGTATCATCATCACTTTTATGCATACTTTTGATTTTTGCCACATCTTTATCTTTCCTTTTTTCAACCATCATCTCATCAATACACTGATAATCGTATTTCTTTTATTTTTAACTTCTTCTCTTTAATTTTGTAAGCTCTTTTTTTCATTAATTGTAAAATGACTGATTTTCGGGTTAATGAAAATTATGTTGAATTTTTGCCTTCATGGATCAACTTAAACTTTTTCTATGTTTTCCAAATGGTTTCCCACAACCAACCAAACACCATGAATTAAAAGAAGAGAAGTAAATTGACACTACAGCACATGTTTATTTCGCCATGGGGCGCGACAATTACGCAACAGTTGTGCAAGAGTTACGAAACAATTGTTTCTTGCACTTAAGACCCACCTAAGACCTTTAAGAGCCAAAAAAAATTGTTACATAACTGTTGCGTAATCATTGCGCCATTGTTGCGCACCAAGACGAAACGAACATTTATTGTAGTGTAATCAAAAACTCAAATATAAAAGCGTTATCTTCTCCCCTTATTCCATTTCAAAATCAATTAAGTCAAATCTTCATCCCTTTAAGAGTGCTGAAACACTGCCAAACTTGTGCTGGGAAGAGGCATATGGTGGATTTACTGCCATTTACACCGAACTTTCTTTAATAATTTTACCTCAATTTTATTTCTTTTTTCCAAATTCGTTCTCTGAACTTGAGTTTATCAATAAGGGGCTATCTAATAGTGAAGGTATGGTTTTTATCACCTCACTGGTTTTCAAGTGGCAAAAAGTTCATTTTCCAAAAGGAATCACAAGAAAAAAAACATGGGTACCTGATAGCAAGTGCCAGTCCCTATCTTTGACTTAGCTCAATTTTAGCTCAGCTGTAATTCTTCTGGAAAGACTGCGCACTGAACAATGAGCACACTAGCTCGCGCAACATCAAATCATATTTACACTTAAACCAAAACTGAATATAGGGATAGGCACCTGCTAGCAGGTGCCACCTAATTTTTTCCGGTGAATAAATATAAATTAAATTAGATTATTAAAAGCTTTTATGTTGATGGGTAACGAATCAGGGTGATCTACTCAAATAGAATACACATTTTGATGTCATTTTAAATTTTTTTGTGAGAGCTATGCTAAGTTGAAATGTAATGATAATACCCTTCGACCCCCTGTACTGTGTTGAGTAACACATCGCCCCCCAATGATATTTCTCTGGGATTTTTGTAAACCTGGCCAAGTAATTTACTGAAAAAATTATTTTGGGTCTGGTTAAAATTGTCAGATAGTTGAAACTATTTATTATACTTAGATATTCATTAAGTTTTTTTTTAATATTGGTATTTGATCTTAGATTACAGTCTTTTGGATGAACAGTTGTTTTCTTTAGTGCATGGTGTATATTAGAATTCATTTGTATCTTTGGTTGTGATAAAAATAAACCATAATCAGTATTTTTTTCTTTCAGACCTACTATCTTTGTAATGCCTTCTTCCCATTCAATGTGTAGAAGAGTTCTGAGTTGTTTTTGAAGTGTTCCAAAGTACTTTTTTTGTTTACTGTTATGACACTGTTGTTGACATGAATTTAGTTCTTTCATTTGCTGTTAAAATATACAGTGAGCTATTATATTCACTTGCTATTTAGCTCATACTTTCATTTTTGTTTATAAATTATTTCACAAGCACCTCACTTCTAGTTTTTTACAATATAATCCCTTTTTCAGATGCATTATTTTGCCTTATTATCATCTGAAATAAGATGGTGCTCTGACCCATATTTCTTCTCTTATTGGGGAGTTTAGATAGGCAGAAATAACATCAAAACTGTAAAAAATCCATTTTTTTTTACTTCCATCATGAGAAATAGTTTCACCAGAAAAAAACTGTGGAAACCTGATAGCAGGTGCCAGTCCCTATATTTGATTTGATTCAGCTTTAGCTCAGTTTTAATTCTTATGAGAAGACTGCGCACTGAACATTGGCCATGCCAGCTTGCATGGCATAAAATCTTAGTTATTCATAAATCACAAATATATTGAGAGAATAGGACCTTCTAGAGGTTTCCAGGTGTTTTTTATGGTGTCTTATTGAGGAAAATCTCACTGTAAGTGCAAATGTAGCCATATATTCTATTCATTCTTTTTGTGAAAATTCCTTAGCTATATACCTGGCTTTTATTTTCAATAATACACCATCTTAATTTTTTTTCTTCATAAACACCCACTTTGCATCTGAAATCAAAGAATTTGGTGGAGGAGTTGATACCTCCCATAAATTCATCTGAGTCACATTTTATATTTTGTTTTTTCAGGCATTGAGCCACTCACCTCTGTGTATCAATTTTTTCAACTTTAAATTATGATGTTACATCACTTGCAATAGATATTGAAAGAGTTATTATATTGTCTTCAACAGCCTCTTTCTGGAAAAACAGGTTTTCAACTTCAAAATCTCCCAATAGGGGGTTTCAGTTCAGGCAAATCCGCACTTAACTTAAGTGCAGATTTCAAACCAAATCAGCACTTAAATTTTGCAAAAAAGTCACTTATTTCAAAAATGGGTGTCAGTTCTGACCTCAAATCAGCACTTTTTTCGTGATTTTTTTTTCAAAACCACATGTTGGCCACATCATCCATTTCTTTCCCATACCATTTTGTACTCTCCAAATGTCCTCTTTGTGCACTTCATTCACTTGGGTTGGTATTTTGGTTTGTTGCATATTCATTTTTTTTTGGAATTTACGGTGAAAATCTTTTTTTTGGATGGCTCATTGGTTTTCTTTCACCAGCTCAACATGAAATCGCATATTTTCTGAAATCACATATTTTGTCAGTGATTTTTTTTTCATTCATCCCTCATATCCTTTTCTTATTCTCCTCCAACATCCCTCAAACAATTTGGTTTCATTCATTTTGTCATCTCATCTCTCCAGGTAAGTCACTTTATTCTTTTTTTTTTGATTTTTTGATTAATATTATAATTTTTTTTGTTTTTTTCTGTTTATTTTTTTTTTATCTAAATTTTTTTTGTAAGTGGTTATTTTGGATTTCAATGGTATAATTAACCTTTTTTTTCTCTCCCTCTTTACTTTCTTTTTTAGCTCCATCACCCTACTCTTCATCCCTCCTTGGCATGGTCATTATCCCCCTTTCCCTTATTTCACTTTTTTTTGGCTCCATTTCATTGAAACACATACATTGCATATTCTTTATGCATTTCACTTACTCCATATTCAATTTCCCCACAATTCCAACATCAATCTTTCTCACTCTATTTTTCCTACTTTTCAATCAAGGTAAGTTTCATCTCCTTTTTTTCATGCCTATATGATATCTCATTCCTTTTATGAAAAGTTCATACTTAAATATATGTATGACTCTTATCTGGATAACAGTGAACTTATAAAACTCCTTTTGATCTCATCTTCATTACCACTTTTCAAGTTTTTGTAAAATTTTGAAAATCAGACTCGGAATTAGGGTTGGGTTTATTCAAATCTAATGTTCTTTTTACTGAAGATTCTCCTGAAGGCTACCTTTCATTTCATACAACCAGATTTGAATTTGATTCAGTGGTTGCTGAGATATTGACCGTTAAAGTTGAGCCTTTTTTTTCTCAATTTAAATTTTTATTTCATTTTTTTATGTAACAAATTAGGGTTAGGTTTATTTAAATCACATGTCCTTTAACTGAAGATTCTACTAAAGCATATCTTTCATTTCCCACAAGCAGGTTTGAATTAGGTTCAGTGGTTGCTGAGATTTTGACCTTTGAAGTTGAGCCTTTTTTCCAAATTTCACTTGTCTTATTTCACATTTTTATATTGCATATTTAGAGGATAAGGATTCAAAAACTCTTATATGATTATTATCTAGGCATTTCAATTATATAGGCATATATTTGTTGCTCACAAATATCACTAAAGCTCAAAAAGATGAAGATTTTTGCTTATGGGACACTCTACCTTCCTTTAACTCTTTTCTTGCTCTTCGACTCAAAAAGCACTGTAATAAAGCATTTGAAAAAAATCATGAACTTGCAACCAAAGTTGGAATACAAAATTGGTGTGACTCCGAATTGGAAGATATCAGCCACAAATATCTTTTATTTTCTAATGTTATTATCACTCATTCTGGATTCCACAAGAGGATTCATATCGATAGGAATGATGTCAATTTTCTTACTTTTGGTATATTCTCATATATCAATCTGATAACTGGCCAACCAATACCATCTCCAGCTAAAATCAAAGGACATGGTTTATATTTTCCAGACCACTGGTGCATCATTGATTTTGGTTTGGGAAATGGTATCATCAAAACTATTTGGAATTCGTCTAAGGATAATCATCAAACAACCAAAGCTCCTCCTGGTTTGGAATCCTGTCAAGATTTAACACATTTTGGTTGCTCATTTCAAATCAGTCATAAGTTGATTTAAAGAATCAATAAGGTAATGAAAGAAGGTAAAGTTAATCGATTTAAAAAAACTTTATCTAGATCCAAAAAGTATGGGGATTAGAGTTGTTGTTGAAAATTTTATATTTTTTCATAAATTTTTAATAAATATTTTTTATGTATCAATTTCCTCAACTAAAGTAATGGGCCCACAACCTTGTGTTGTATAAATGGTAATCATGATAACATTTATTTGTTTCACGGGGTTCCTCTAGCCTATACCTGTGGAAAGTCCCAAACTGTTGTTTCTAGATTTGATCTGCATTTTGGCTTGAGGGATTGTCATTACTTTAAACTAGGGAAATTGATATATATTAGATATTTATTTAATAATTTATGTAATTATATTAAATTTAGATGACTTCCACCACTTACTTCAATAAAATGCAGGGGGGGGGGGGGGGTATTGCCAAATTTTCAAATCTGACATGTGAAATTGATGACTTAGAAAAATTTTGGTGATATCCACCCCTTTCTTCAATGAAATGCAGGGGAGAGTATTGCCAATTTTTTAAAACAGATATAGAATTTTTTTGACTTGTAAATATTTTGGTGAAAATTTTTGACGAGGATGTGAAAGTAGTTGTTTCCACCTTGGGAAGGTTTCTGGCTCAAAGTAATAGTAGTACCATCAACAAAATCAATACATCCTGGGAAGCCCTCTGCTTGCATAACCTGAGATGATTCAAGTCGCTCTTCTTTTGTTGGCCAGGTGAGAAGTTGAGATTCCAAGGAGTTGATGGCAGTGATACATCGTTTGGTATAAGTGTTAACTGAACCATACCCTAAATCAAAGACATTTTCTAAACATTTCAAAGCGGCTCCATTACCATTTGAACCCAAACGACATAGTGTGATGGCCAATTGAATTGAAGGATGTCGTTGTTCTTTTTGAGAATTATTGTGAAATATGGGATGATCCTGAATAAGCTCAAGAAATTTAAGGAAACATTCCTGAGAAGTCCTGAACAGCTGTCTAAAACTGGGTGTAGATAGGTTAAGAAGTGTTTGGATGGTGTACTTGGGGGTATGAAGTACTTGAGGCTTTCTGGGAAGAAGGTAACGTTTCGTGTCCATTTTTGATAAAAAGACAAAATCTTCTTCTAGATCAGAATCAGAATCGGAATCAGAGTCCAAGAGCAGTTCAAGAGCCATGAAAGTCATTGCTTTATGTAATTTATCACGATTTGAAAGTGAGGAAGGCATAACTCTCATATGATATGATATGAATATGTAAGTGATGTACAATGTTTTGAGTTATGAAGTGTTATGCTGCGGAGTGCTGCGTATGAATGGGATGATGCTGAAAAATCAGTGAAATGGGACTTGATGGTGAAATCAGCACTTTTGGTTGAGAAAGTGCGGATTTGAGTGAAATAAGTGACTTATTTCATTTTGAAATCCACCAGTATTGGGGCTAGTGTGTTTTGGAAATCGGCACTTATTTAAGTGCAGATTTGGTCAAATTTAAGTTCAGATTTGTAAGTGCAGATTTGCCAGAACTGACACCCCCTATTAACAAGGTTATGAAGGGGGAGGGTAGCTATTTCCATACTGGCAATAAGAATGAGGATAAAGAATCAAGACGGCAGTAAAGGGAGAAATGAAAAGGTGGGAACCTGAAACAAAACATTATGAGCATGTACAATCATCTATCAAATTAGTCCAATTATGAAATTATTTTGTTTCATTGGGCATTTTTGCTCCAATCATCACTTTTGCTAATGTCCACCAAATAAGTATCATTATTCATAACATTTGTATAATTGATGATAATAGAAGATAATTGAACACAATATGATTTTAACACCAAATGATCTAAGGTTTATATATATTTAATTCTCAATTTTTTTGACTTTATTTCATTTTGTATCTATTTTTTCAGATTCAACATCTACCCTTCAACATGACATGTTTCACTTTTTTTCTCATAGCCCATTTTTTCTCACATACCATTTCCTCCACTTTCTTCTGCCCCACATATTATCTATTCTTCTTCTTCTTCCTTGCAGAATTTATTTATCCTTCACACTGTTTTCCACCTTAATCTTTTGAAATGATTCCAGAAACCTCTATTGATTTATCTCCTCTCACATAACCATCACCATCACCCAGCTACCCAGAAAAATTTTGACAGCCTAGATCAGCTAACTGTTCACCCTTTAAGATAATCAACTTTCTAAATCTTGTCTTCATGTCTGCCAAAATCCTGTTTTTGGTGCAAATCAGACTTTTGACATGTTCTGCTAGTCATAGATGGAAGACTTTAATCTTTATACTGTAGGAATCAAAAGGGATGTGGATTAAATATGCAATTGGTATGTTTATTCAGGCCTATATTTAATTTTATTTTCTCATACTTATTTTTACTTAAAGTTGGAGTATAATCAAAACTGAAACTCAAAAATTCTCAGTGATTTATAATTCCCTTGAAAAAAAATCCACCCAGAGGCTCCAATCCAATGATGTGGCTTCAAGCTGAAAAAGACAAATAACAACACCAATCAAATGGTGCTTCTTTTAAAATCAAGGATTCCTAGGAGGCTTTAAATCATGCACCAATATGGAACTCCAATCTTACTAGTCACCAAGAAACTTGTCACACTCCAAACCCTGATTTGAAGATGGCAACTCTTAAAAGTCTTCTCCTTCTTCTCCTTCCACCTCTTCTTTTGCTCATGCTACCAAGAAAAACAATTGAAAACAGCTTGTCTCAATTTCAAAGAGGGACATTTAAAGCTGGTTCAGGAAAGTAATAAGATTGCTAAATCTTTGGCAGAAAGAGAAAATATGGAAAAATATATCAAAATTTTATTATGGTCTGAAGAAGATAGCCCTGATGAGCTGGCTAAGTTATGATTGAGGCTTGTGAAAAAGAAGATCCTTAAGAGCTTGAGAAATGAGTATGAGGATGAGGAATAGGATTAAATAGGACTAGACTTAGATAGGGTTTTAGCTTTAGCTTTGGTGGTTCATTAAATGTTACAGAAACTTTCAATAAATAGTTTAGAGCATATATCATCTGTGATAGAAAATATGATCATTTAGGAATAAAAAAATTGATTTATCCAATGTTTATAATTTTGAAAACAAAAAAAAATATACAATCTCATATCCTCAAAAGATAATTTGAGCATTATCTCCCCATTAAATTTACTTGGTTTGATGTGAATTGATGACAAAATTTGCTACTTTATATTAGCAAATGGGACAATAGTAAGGCAGCTCACATTAATTCAAAATAATTTTTATAATGCTCCATAAAATTTTGATTATTGTGCATGCAAAAAAATATTCAATATTACTAGGAAATTAATTTGGAAACCTGAAAATTATAACTCCTCATATTAATTTTATCAAATCACGTAAAATTAAAATTTACAATTTATCATGTAAGATTGAATATCCTACTACAATTAAAAGTCCTCAACAATCTCCCCTTCCTCTAGCTCTTTAATCTTTTTCTTCTCCAAAACTTTAGCTTTAGATATAATAGCCTTTTTGTAATAGTATAAATTATCCTTATTTGAAAAATCCTTTTTAAAAAGATCACTTAAATGCTCAAAAAGATAAGTAAATTTTTCTAAAACATTCATCTCTACATACCCTGATATATCTGTTAAAATTATTTTGAGCTTTCTAAGGACTGCACATAACCTTTTGGTGACCTGAACAGATGATCCCAACATGGAGAAAGTTCCATGTTCCATGAAAAAGCTTGTCTGATGAATCAAAGAATTAGAAGGCCATATCCCTACCCATACTCCATCAAATTTCTCCAAATCCAACATCCATCAAATTTCAGGGAAACAATTTGTCCACCTGTTTACCTGGGATATTCTGAGCTCTCAGCTCCCTCAGAAAGCTTCCCAGAAAAGGTTGTTGGCATCCAAACTTCCATAGTAAGTTCCGTAGCATCTTCATCAGTATGAGGACTATTGCTGAAGCCATTGTTTGTCCAAGTTATATTTCCACCAAATTCTTCTTGATCCCCATGAAGAGGGAGTCCCAAATCACTACAAAAGGATAATGCCTGCCCATAATATTTAGAGGATTTGTAGATAGATTTTAGACACTGCTTCATGTGTTCAATATTGAGGTTCCCAATTGAGTAATGTCCTTGAAATATGAAAAAATGATATTTAAAATTTGAATTAAAAAGTAAAGTGAAACATAAATATTTTTTATT